>APFE031530104.1:4587-63828 GCA_000404065.3 Pinus taeda | reverse complement strand
CCCTAGAAGATGACTCACCTCCCTACAATCATCTATATATGGATCCTTCATCACAGAGATCCAGAGGCTGGAATCTTGAATCTTGTAGAGAAGTGTTGTTGGTTTTCTGGTGTATATTCATAGTGTTGGGTGATCTAAGCTCTACTTGAGGTGAAGAAGGGATTTCTAGTTGGAGGATGATGCTGGGTCAGAACATATGGTTGTAATCCTCTTTCTACTTTTCATCTTAATAAAGCTATTCAAGTTTTCCTCCATATTCTTGTATGTTTACTTATATATGCATTTGTATGGTTAACACACATCTGGTCCTCTGTTATTTATGAATATAGATATTCGTTCTTCGATAGTAGTATGTTGTTGTGATTCCGCAGGTGCTCTTTGAAGCTGGCAGACGAAGAATAAGTGGCGAAGCTCTATCAGGAAAGAGAGGAATCAAACAAGGAAATCAAGTGCAAGACTAAGGTTGGTCTCCTTGGTTCCACTCTTATCTATTTTCATAAAGGAAAACGAAAGTAGACTTTACTTGTTTGTTTCTAAGATAGCTACTAGTCTTAGTTGGAATAGCAGCATCCGAGTGGACACTATTCCTGATAACAACAAGTCCTTGCTTGGTGTTTGATGTGGGATCCCATTTCTTACTTGTTTTTATGATTCCTTGCTTGATGTGATGTGGAATTGTTTATGTGATGTACTTGTTGCCATGATTTGTCATGTTGTGTTTTGAGATCCCTTTGTTGTATGTTGATGGGATACTTGTGTTGTCATCATGCATGTTTTTCATTGAGATCCCTTTTATGTCATGTTGGCGGGATGCTCATCATGCATGAGTTTGTGTCGCACTTATAGGAGTCTTTTTATTGAGAGTTCCTGTAGCGGAAGATCTCTTGGAGCCACTCCTGCATGCGGGCATTTTTCCTTGTATGATCGTGACATCATCTCTTATGTGCATCACTATTGACAGCACTTAATGCAGCAGCCTACACCATCTTGACACCGGGGCCCAGAGATGTAGTCCCTCCTGGACGAACTCCGTTATCAATGGCTTATGTTTTTATGTTGTTGATGAATGTCTTGTTCCTCTTCTTTACAAAATGTATATGTATTCATTTATGTTTTTTTTTAAATGCAATTTAACACATCATAAAAGTAAAAGGTGTTGGAAGGGTCCTTTATTACACCCGTACCTGGATCAAGTGGTATCAGAGCGGTCTTTGCATGGATGTGAATTGCAGTGTGAACAATGGAACATGCAGTGACAGAGGATGAAAAAGAAATGTACAAGACCATGCTCAACATTTCCAAAAGGGTAGAGATAATTTATGAAACTCTATAGAAAGAGACAAATGAAAAGGAGCGATTGCAACTTTAGTTGCAAGCCACAGAAGAGGCCCTGGAAGAAATGAAGCACAACAAGAAGAATCTTCAAACAGAGAACATCAAATTGAAGATGCGTCTACATGAAGAGAAAGAGGAAAAACAAAGTTTTCTATAACAGCTGCAAGCTAAGGATGAGGCCTTGGAAAAGCTGCAGCATGACCCATGTGAGGTAAAATGTAATTCTCCATCTTTACATATGTTTCATGATGATTATTTCGCTATTTTTGAAAATAATACCACAAGAATTGGCTCCAAACTATTGAAGGGAATAGGGTATGAAGGAAAATGCTTGGGTGTCAATGGCCAAGGCATTGTCAACCCCATCAAAGTAGAGGAATTATCGTGTCGAACATGACTTGGGTATGTCAAAAAGGAAGTTGGGGAATGCGCGATGACAGTTAGTGAACCATCAACAACAGATGATGAGCAGCCCTCATTAGTTCTTTCCAAATCGATAGAGGAGGTAAAAGATGTTGATTTCCTTTAGGTTTCGTCTTCACGTAGTATGATTTTTGTTGGAGATTTGGAGATCCAAATTACAGGGACAAACATGAGGCTCCGTACAATGACGAGTCACGAGGAGGAAGAAAAACTTGGTGTTAAAAACCAAGACATAACTCAACCATTTGAGGTTATGCCGAGACCTCAATTTGCAGGTTTGAGATACACCAAAGGAGAATGCTCGAAGGTGTCAGATTCTTCCGAGACATCATCGAAATTGTCAAGGAAAGAGAATAATGGGAACACATCCCCATCATCCCATGGCAGTGGCCATCGCAGGGAAAGAGCTGAGGGAAGCTCTCCTCACCATACTTACACCAGAGATAGCAAGGAAAGGTATAACCACTCTCGACATTCGAATGTTCATTTCAATTACAATCATTTTGTTAATAATGGCGTAAAACATGGCATCGAAAAACATGTACCTTTTGTGGATTACATAACCATACATTTTCTAAGTGTTGGAAAAGAATGGTAGCACACAAAAGGATGAGGCATGAATGAGCCTCTCAATAGCAGGAAAAGAAACATGTTAAACAGATCTGGAGGAAGAAGACCTATTCCAGTCATTATGACAGAAGTGGCCATCAAAGAGCCACTTGTTGGAGGCTCCATCCAGAGTAGCGCCTTAAAGACAAAGTGCCAGTGCATGAACCAGATGAAACAATTGTTCGACAAGCAAAACCGCCACAAGGAGGCAACCCATTCACATTGATAAGTGAAAAATGGTTTCTAGAGATGTTAGTATTTCATGGTCATTCTTTTGTAAATCATTTGTTGCATTCTAAAATGTCAAAGTGATGATTTGTTTTCCATCACTTGTTCAGCAACAATGATGTTTGGTCTTATTTTG
Source organism: Pinus taeda (assembly GCA_000404065.3). Lineage (NCBI taxonomy): Eukaryota > Viridiplantae > Streptophyta > Pinopsida > Pinales > Pinaceae > Pinus > Pinus taeda. The sequence continues at coordinate 61,097 of APFE031530104.1, read as the reverse complement.
TGTTGCATTTATACTCTGAAAGTGATGTTGTGTTTCCATCACTTGTCGAAACAAAATAGTGGGTGGCCTAATATTTGTAAATCATGTATTGCAGTGATGATGTGTTTTTCCATCACTTGTTGAAGCAACAATGATATGTTGGCCTTGTTTTCGTAGTTGGGGTATTGTGTCCATCTTGATGTAAACTTGACCACTGAGTATGTGTGGTAAACTCATGGGAAGTGTGGGATGTTTGGGTCATTAGTTGGTCATGAAAGTCAAGCATGTAATTTGAAAAACAATGTACTATAGGTTACAGAGGTTGTAGGTGTTGGCTCATTGCTTAAGGCTCTGAAGAACAAAGGTGAAGGAGATGGAAGCGAGACCTTTCAGGACGCTTGTGATGCAGACAAGGTACAGAGAAGTTGCAGATTACTTTTCATGCTTTTGGAGTACCAAGAGCTCCTCAATGGGGAGGATTGATATAGGTGGCTCCAGAGACACACACAGGGCAAAAAGGACTCAGGAAAGCTCAAAAATAAAAATGTTTAGATTATGCTCGAACCAGGACCAGAGCGTATATCTCGTCGTCCTAATCGCGGCAGTGTGAACAGTTCATCAATCCGAGTCCGGATGAGGAAGTTAGAAGTAGTCAAGTTTGGGTTGACTTTTTACTCACTTGGGAGGCTTAAGGAGGCCACAATTTGGACAGAACCCAGCCATCGGATTCCAGCCAACTCCAGCCAGATTTCAAGTGAAATTGTGGCCTAGTTAAAATGACTCCTTTAGTGAAAATTCGAATTTTCAAAAATTACCATGTTATTTGAAAATAACCAAAAATTATTTAAAAAAAAGGGTAGCGAGCGACCAACCCCGCCACCCCAATCCATGACCATAGCATTAAAAATAGTGGGGCAGGCAGCCATGACCCCACCGCCCTAGTACCCATCAAAAGAAACCACATAAAATAAGTGGGGTGGGCGGCCATGACCCCGCCACCCCACAACCAACACATAACATTAATATAGTGGGGGGGCGTGGGCTGTCAACCCCATAGCCCCTCCACATCACCATAAATAAAAGGTGGTAGCAGAAATGGGGGAAGCAGCCACCAAGTACGGTGGACCTACCACCCCAAAAATAAACTGTGTTATTTTATCGGGTAAAAGAAGAGGGGCAGGATTTGATCCCTCGACCCCTCATCAACAGCTTTCTAATTTTACCACTATGCCAAAACGAATTTCTTGTTTACTTTGTCGATGAAAACTTATATAAACCTTCATTTTCACTAGTGCACCCAAGCAGATGGAGGAACTAGGAGCAGGCACGGATTTTGAGACAGAGGAGGCAAAATCTTGGCACTCAGTTTGAGGCAACATTTTGCAAGAGGGGTGAACTTTTCACTTTGTCAAATTTTGACAAATTTTATATGGTTTCAGCACTTCTCGATGCCATGAACACAATGGTGTTGTCCGTTTCTCCATAAAAGTTCTACATTTTTTGGCCATTTTTCAGTATGTAGGTGGAGCCATGATTGTTGTAGAGATAGGGAGTGGAACCATGATCCTTGAAATTTTCTCGAGGAGGTAATTTTTCTACATGTCGAAATATAGTCAAGTTTATATTCATTTTTCACAATTTTCCATAGGGATCATAATGGCAAGGGTAGATTCACCTTTTGAGTTGCAGATTTCCAGTCCACCTATGGAGCAAAATCTTTGAGGAATCTTAGGGGGAATCTAAAAGATTCCTTGGGCCCAAAATTCTTAATTTCTCAAAATTCAAAAATTTGATAGTCGATTTTGCACTATTCGATGCCACAAATCTGATGGTGCATTCATATTTCTCATTTTCTCATTCTATTCTTCAGCCACTTTTCTAAGTGGAGTGCAGGTGTCAGCATTCATGTTCGAGTAGTCATTTTCATGTGATTGATGTCGTGAGATCGATGGCAGGAACAACTTCAGCAGTTTGACATCTACTTCTTCAGATGGCCCTTGGTTGTGAGGTATATGTAGTGTTCATGTACTTCTTTTTCTATGCATTATGATGCACAGGTCTTTGCTTGATGTTTGATGTGGGATCATGTTTCTTACTCACTTTTACGATTCCTTGCTTGATGTGATGCAGAATCGTCTATGTGATGTACTTGTTGCCATGATTTGTCATGTTTTGTTTTGAGATCCCTTTGTTGTATGTTGATGGGATACTCATGTTGTCGTCATGCATGTTTTGCATTAAGATCCCTTTTATGCCATGTTGGCAGGATGCTCATTATGCATGAGTTTGTGTCATACTAATAGGAGTCTTTTGATTAAGAGTTCCTGTAGCAGAACATCTCTTGGAGCCACTCCTGCATGGGGGAATTTTTCCTTGTATGATCACGACAGCATCTCTTATGTACATCACTATTGACAACACTTAATGCAGTGGCCTACACCATCTTGACACTGGGGCTCGGAGACGTAGTCCCTCCTAGATGAACTCCGTTATCAATGACTTACGTTTTTATGTTGTTGATGAATGTCTTGTTCCTCTTCTTTATAGCATGCAGATGTATTCATTTATGTTTTTTTTTAACGTAATTTAACACATCACAAAAGTAAAAGGTCTTGTAAGGGTCCTTTATCACACATGGACCTAGATCAAGTACTATGGTCCTTACAAGGTGTTGCAAAAGATTGGTAATATGGCATACAAATTTGACTTTCCCGCATATTCCTGAGTACACCCAATTTTCCATGTTTCTTGCTTAAAGAAGGTTACCAGTGACAGGGTCCCAATTCAAACATTGTTTCCAAAAATTAACAAAGAAGGAAAAATCATATTTGAGTGTGAAGCAGTCAAGGAAACAAGAACCCGACAACTACAGAATTGATTAATTTCAGAGTATCTCATTAAGTGGAAGAACTTACCCGCTGAAGATTCCACATGGGAGGATGAGAATTTTATACATAAGCATTCAAAACTACTCAAGCATTGAGGAAAACACTTTTTTGAAGGAGAGGGGCATGTTAGGTCCCTATAATACTAGAGTATCCCCCTTATTGTTATTCTTAGTGTATTCCCCTATTGTTATTGTTGTGCCCATGTATCCCTCATGTTGTTATTTTTATGCCCCAAAGAAGCCCACTATTGTTATTGTTGTGCCCTTACATTATTATTGTTATGTAAGAATTGATTATGTTGTGAACCCTTAGACTCCTATATATACCAAGGAGGTCTTATCATTTATATCATCAAAGAATTGTTCATTTATGTGATGTAAAAGAGGTTTCTCCCTCGAAGATTCTATTCCTCAATTCGTTGATCTATCTTTTATTTTATTTTATGAGCTAGTTGCATAACACAGAAAAGGAAAGGGCTTGTTTTGACTTTCTGGAATAAATTGGCTGTTCCAAAGGCTAATGGAGGATTCAAACTAAAAAATTCCTTTTCCTTCTCCAAAGCATTGTCTACAAAAATGCTTCGAGGATTTTACTATAAAAAGGATTTTGTTTCTAAGTAGTTAGTGCAATATATATAGCCCGAACTACAAAAGAATATCATATAATAAACCCAGATAAACAACCACATACTACCTCAATCATCTGGAAAACCATCAACTCAGGATTTTGTTTGGTGGGAAATTCACTAGTTTGGAAGGTGGGAAAAAGTGAGAATGTTTAAAATAGACTTAGTCCTTGGAGAGGCAATAAATACCTACATATATTACCTACTCAATTGATCCAAAAACTCAAAAGTAAAGAATATTATAAAGTTAGGCAAATTGTGAACTAGGAGAGATCTATAAATTGGAAACAATAATAGCTCTCCTAGCAGGAACTGGGTTTGAGTGAATACTTCGTTGATGACTTGCAGGTTTATTTGGAACATCTAAAAGACAACAATGTTAAAATTTGATAGTTTGATAATATGATGATTAGTGATTTGGTCACTTAGTCTCACAGGATCATATGTGTCTAAAATAGGCTACAAAGCATTATCCAAGGAAGGTTTGGATGGAGAACAAGTTTGGTGGTGGAGAATTAGTGGCCTGCCCAAAAATAAACTCTTCATGCAATTGATTTTAAACAATATGGTTCATATATGGGAGGTATGCACAAAAATAATTTTACTTGTTTAGGTTCATGGAATTTTTGTGAACAAGTAGATGAAACTATGGACCGTCTAATTATGACTTATTCCTTCACTAACAGAGTTGGGAAGGAGGTGGAATTCATGATATGATATAATAATGCATGGGAAAGAGGAGATTTAGAAGACGCGTTCAAATATTGTTATTCCATTAAGGACAAAAATAAAATCAAAGCCCTTCTCCTAAATAAGCACTTCAAGGAAATACGGTAACAAATGTGCAATTTAGTCTCTAGATATCACCAATGCCTACCCATAGGTGGATGAAAAAAAATCTATACATGTTTAATATCAATTTCTAGAATTTTGCTTTGTGTAGGTTTAGAGTTGTCTAAAGTTTCGAGTGGACTCACCACCCATCATAAGGCACTCAAACAGAGCATAGTGGATTAGAAAAAGGTTTTGGAGTGGTTTGTTGGCTACTAGGGGCCTGACCTAGGTTTAGCAATGAGTTTAGCCAAGAAAATCCTAGTACTACCAACCCTTTCGGCAACAGTCTGTGGATAGTATGGGAGGGTGCTAGAACCAGGTTTCCGCACCCTAGGGATGTCTGGATATGGGAGTTCAGTGCCTGATCCAACCTTCATACCTCCTAGATTGCGCATACTGCAAGCTTCTAGTGCTCTTCGTGCAGCTTCAGCCACAACGTGAATAACGTTACTCGATTCTTTCTTAATTAGAGTTCGTTGGTCAAGTATTAATAGATTCGCACTCATAGACATACATATAAGCGCGCGTAGAGAAATAAAGAAGTATTATCAACACATAACATTCAATTTCAAATCTGTGAGCCAAATGCATAAGATATCAATCCAACTGATCTTTATTATTACTGTCTTCAAAACTTGATTCAATACAGACTCGACTCCTTCCTGTGCACTCAACTGCAGGGGTCCACGCACTCAGTTGTGGACTCTAATAGGCCTCTGCACACTCAACTTCAGAGCCTCTGTTCTTTACTATGACCCAATACCTTCATATCTACTTCTATTCTCTAATTATGCCTTCGCACCTATCTATTACATCATCAGATCCATCAACATTGACTCTTACACTTAGAGCCTCACTCTATTTATACAATCCCATGGTCCGCGGACCATGGGTAGGCTGACACACTTTACATTAACTTACATTATTTTAGGACAGATAACACTAGACTCTTGTGCTTCGTGCCCCCATTTTGCGGGGTCTTTACATTACATTGACCAAAACTTCGGGCTTCAAGCCCCAAAAACTTGCTATGGGGGCTCCACTGCCCAACATGGTTATAAAGGAAGAACTAATAAAATGAAAATTAATATGCATATTGAATTGATCTATAAATAGAGGAAAATTGGTAAGAAATTTGACCTAGAAATTTTGATAATGGAATAAATTTTTTGATCATTGACCAAATATTAAAAAAAAAAAAGTTCCAATAAAGATTGAAGATTAATTTAATGTTTTGAATATATATATAATATTATATATATATATATTATATATTTTAATTGGTGAGCACCAGTATTGTAGCAATAATGTTGCAACTCTTGGGCTGCCTACTTTACTCTTATCAACCCAGTAGTTTGTAACAAACTTGGAAGTGATGGTGCTATATGCACAAGTACTAGTTCTTACCGCAGGCTGTCACTTGGTCAGCTGGCGCAAGATCACTAGGAGCACAAGCCAACTTCTATGGATTTCAAAAGAAGCTCTATATGTGATGAAAGAAAGGAAAGCTTACTCTACCAAGGCTACTCTACTTGCAGAAAGGAAAAGAAGACTGAAATGTAAAGTAAACCTAGCAAACCCTACTTAACCAACTAATCCAACTTTTTCAAAAAGAAACATGAAAACCATGAAATGAATGCCATTACCTACTCAAGGAAGTAAAAAACATCTACTAAAGCTATTTCTAGAAGGAAATGAGAAAAAAAACATATTTTTGGATTTTTATGTATTTTTATGTGAAATTGTCATGCATGTAATTTATTTGTTCGTGAATGTGGCAGCGACTAGGTGGCGATGGAGGGCGACTTTGGGATTTTCATAGGTGTAGGATGGTGTGGATGGGTCTTGGGAGGTCTCAGGTGGCCTTCTGGAGGCTTTTCCCACAATCGGACTTCAAAAGGAAGCCTATAGGAAAATTTACAGGAGGCTGCAGGGGATCTACAAAAGGTCTACAAGAGGATGCCAAGAGTAGTTTTGAAGGTTTTGAAGGTGTGAGAGTGGGTGGAAAGGGTATCTGAAGGCTAGGATGATGTGTTAAGGTGCCTGGGGTTTACCAAATATTGCTAGGAGAGGAAAAGATGGTAAGGAGAGAGGAAAATATCCTATGGAAAAACGCAAAAAGCTAGGGCAGATTTGAGGTGAACTTTGGGCGACCAATAGGGCATAGATCAGGGAGAGGCTGATAGGCTAATAGGCTGAACTGTTGTGAGATGAGATTTTCTGCAAAAAACTGAAAGTCAAACAATGAGATCTAGCAAGCAAAGAGACTAAGTACATCAATAAAACCAGAATTTTGCATCAAGCTAATCTAAATTATGAGCTATGGAAACAAATGTTGAAAAATCCTATAATGAGAGAAAGCATGGAAGGAAACTTATTGCAAAGAAAAAAATGAGCATGGTGAAAAATATCTAAAGCAAAGCATTAACCTTCTAACAATCTGCAACACTAGAAATCCTTTGGAGAAGGAAAATTTGTGTTTTTGTGGCAGCAAGAGGGTCTTGGCCTCAATTCATGGTCCCAAGGGGAGGAAAGGAGGCCAAGGCTCTATTGATGGCCTTTTGTATCTTCTTTCTATCACTGTTCAACTTGCTATAGAAAACTTCAAATGGAAACAACCTTCTAAATCACCAAAAGCAACCTATTCTTAACCAAGAAAGAAATTTATCTAATAGCAACTAATTCATAAACTGAAACAAAGCATATAAATACAAACAAGAGGATCTTGGTTGCTTGGATTAGGCCCTAACCCAAGAGCTTCAACCCTTTAAGGTAACTCAGTGCTAGCTCAAAAATGATCTCATCTATATTATCAAAATAATAATAGGATTACATGAAACTGTCAACAAAAGTAAGCTCGAAGTTGAGCAGAGCAGAGCTGCAACAAAAATTCAAAAATTTGGCCAACTCCCTAATGAGGCCCTAGGCCTCTCTACTTATACAACTGAATCTCCAAACAGCTTCCTTAAAATCAGGGAGGCTTGGCTCCCAAAACTTGAGATAAACAGAAGTTATCCTCCACTTGCTCGGCTACCTCCTAGTGCATTGATGTGGTTGTTTGTGCTTTGAGCTTGCATGAAGGAGAATTTGAAGTGGGGAGTCATAAATGAGGGGGATACCCTCTTATAAATCCTCTCCTTTGTCCACTTTGAATTATTGCTGCCAATTGTCCATTAAATCTTTGACTTTGTCTTCAAAATTGAACAAAAATATGTATTAAACACATATTAGACTCCATGGCATCATAACCAACCCAACTCACTCCATAAGAATAAATATGATAAAAATCCATGCAATAAGCTAAGAGAATGGTTGATTAAACTATGTTAGGAGGCAAAATGAGCCCATATAATTACCCATTTATGGGGCTCATCATCACCCCTACTGAAGGTGTTACTCATCCTCTGAGCAACTTAGTCCAGTTCCTCATCCTTTATGACCCTGGTGGCCTCCCTAACATCCCATGCTTTTGATGTGATCTCCTCTTCTTTGTCATGGAATCCTATCTTTCTGTCTACCTCTTCCCATTGCTATTGCTCTTCTTCCTCAGTTCTCCCTTCTAGCATGCTTAACAGCAGTGATGGACTTAGTTTGAGGCAAATCCAATTGACCTGCAGCCTCTACACTGAGTTCTTGTACATTGGCACTCTCCTTAGTGCCTCTTTCATCCTCATTGGGGAATGATATTCCCTGATCTTCAGAATGTGTGGTAATGTGTTCCATCTCCTCATACATGCATGCACACATTCATCCCCAAGTAACCTTTTGATGTCCTCAAAATTTTCAATGGCCTGTGCTTGATCATTTATATATCTAGGGGCAATTTGAGGATTATTTGCAAGCAACTGGTGTGTGCTGATGAGGGCCATGGGGTTTGATGGCTCAGCTCTGATCATTAATGGCTCATTCTGCTCTTGAATCATCAACCTTTGTACCTCAATTTCCTTTAACTCCTCATGGTTCATCCATTAAGCCATGGCCATTAGTTGTAGGTCCCTTAGCCTAGCATTGGGGTCCCACACATTCATGTCTACTGAGGGCAGTGAGAGCAGCTGCTGCCTCTCTTTCTAGGGTCTCAGGAGACACTTCTGTCTTTTCTGCCCCTTTTTCTCCTCCTGCTGTCTTTTCCTTTGTCTATGCTTGTTTTTTTTTTCTCTGATCGATTTTGGCTTCTTTCTTCTTCCCTTCTTGTTCCTTAGTTTCTTCTCCTTTTCCGCCTTGCTGCTCTTCTTCCTCACTATCAGAAGGACTGATATCATAGGTGAGGTCCTTTATGTCATCTTCTGCTGTCATGTTTTGGAAATTTTCCCATGCTATGGGGATTGTGAATGTATGGAGGGCTTCCTCCACTAAAATTTTAATTAACCCATGGTGAGCCAGTTGATCTGGACCTCCTGCCTTTAACTTAATGCTGGAGTCTATGAGGGACTGCAGGAGAAAATGGGGGATGTTGAGTTTATGGGGTGTTGGAATGTCCATGCCATATCTCAACTCATGGAGGATTCTAAAATGGTAGCCATAAACTATACTATACCTCCCTTCATAGGAAATATATTTGATGATTTGGTAACTGACCTCATCCCAAGGGTAATGTATGCTTGTCCTTCTAATGTGATTTTTGTCTTCTACAGGATGTTCATTGTTTTGGAAGAAGTTTTTCCTTGCAGACTATCCAATTGATTTTTTCATCTTTGCTCCAAGGTAATCCAAGAGGAAGGGTGGTAAACCTACTGATAAATTTTGGGGTGATTCCCATGGAGAGACCTCTAAAAGTAATAGTGGCATGGGTCCTTGAGTGAGGGACTAAAGTAAAGGAAAACTCCTGAGCCACTTCTTCATCAAACCCTTGGAATTTCTCAAAAAATGGCACCCAATTTGCTCTGCTGAATACGGCTACTACTTGGGGGTGTTCATGGAGCCTGGTTGAATTTGTGGGCTCCTTCCTCATGAATCCCCCTATCATTTTTCTTATACCCCTTTTGAACACCGAATGATGGAGACAATAATTTTGTCGAAAACAGGAAAATAGAGAAAAACTGTGTTTTTTTTTAAGAAAACAAGAAAAAAGATTTTATGTAATTCCCCTTCTTATATGGACTCAATTCCTCCTTAAAATTATATCATTCCTTGCACATATTGATAATTAAGGTGGGTATGCACAGAACCTACCTCCTTAAGCCATAAATCGAGCAAAAACCTCATGTTTTCTCCATAAAAACAGCTCATTGCCTCTCCTGTAGGACTGCCTGTAGGTGCTCCTGTAGAACCTATAAGTGCTCCTGTAGAACTCTGATATCAGGAGGATGGATGAGAGCAATGGAGAACGATGGTTTTTGTGCTATGGGGGTGTCAAGGAACTTGCTGTAGCTAAGTGGATGAGGATAGAATGAAAGAAAATGTGGTGAAGGAGTTTCGAGGAGGAGTACTTATTTCTTCTTTTAGACATTTTCGATGATGGGGTGAGCTGGAAAAAATGTATGTTTCCATATTTGGACTGTTGGTCCCCACTGGCCTTATCATCAAGGTTTCATCCCACAATCACCTCCCATCATTGCATCGAAGTTTGCATACCTTCCACTACCTATCCTTGGGATTTTTCTTTAAGTTGACTAGGCACACATGTGGTGGCATCTCTAGATGAGCGCAGTCAACTGGATGAAGGTGGCCAAGTTAACTAAATACCTTTTCTTGTTCAACCCTAACCATATCATTCACTTATGCATATTTTTCAATCACGTAGATGCAACAAAGGGGAGGGTTAGTCATTTACCTGAGTCGAATGTATGTGCTGTGAGGCATTTTGGTTTCTTTTGTTGCTGCCTGCTTGTATTTCCTTTGTTGCATGCCTGTATTTCCTTTGCTACATGCTCTCTGCTTTTTGATGTGTGGTTTTTTTTTTGTGCAGATATCCTCTGGCTAGATCTAGCTTCAGATGTCTCCTTCAATCCCATGGTTGCACTTCTTTTGCTATTGAGGCTTGATTTTATTGGGATTAGCTGCTATAGGAATTCCTACAGGAGCTCCTGTAGCTTCTTCTCCCTTTGAAATTTTTAGCTGATTTTTGTATTGGGAGCTGTGCGGGTGATGTTAGAGATGCTGATGGAGATGCAGAGGTACTTGGTAAGATGCAGGTGAGATTTGAGGTGTTGCTCCCTTTATTTTTTTGCTTTTTCTAAAAACTAGTTTCTGTGTTTTTTCGACATGAAGGAAAAAAATGATGATGATGATGAGGTGGTGCAGGTGTGGAATGGATAGGCAAGGAGGGTGGATAGTTGTAGAAGGGTCTAAATGCTCTTCATGAAACTTCCTAGCCCCTCAAACTACTTTCTGGAACCATTTCTGGCTCTCTGTGATTTCTACAGGAGCCTCCTGTAGAAGACACAAGGCCTCCTGTAGAACACACAGTTTCAGGAAAAAAACACAGTGGGGTGGAAGAAAGGTCAGAAATGATGGAGAAGAGTGTGGAGGAGATGGAATAGGTTTTGTGGCATCTTCCCTTGATCCCTATGGTCCTCCTGTAACCTACAATTCACATTAAAATTCAATTTCCTTTTTCTTCTTTTCTCTGTTTTTGTTTTTCTTTTTGAAAGACAACTAGGGCCCCTCAAGGAGGTTTTCACCCTAATTGCCTACCTTGGGTGCCTCCAAGAGAGGTTTTCACCCAGGGACCTTATTCTCTCTCTTTTTTTGTTGTTGCCATCACTGGGCTGCCTCATAAGAGGTTTTCAACCTAATGATGGGACTCAAGTGCCTCATGGAGGTTTTCACTCAGGTCCTTATTATTTTTTCTATTTTTTCTACTTCTTTAGTGAGTGGGTGAAGTGGAGGCTAAGACCTGCTCCACTACCATGATTTTCTTATTCATATCTTCAATGAACTCTCACTTGGAGAGTGTCTTCTTGTAAATTTTCAACCTATGTCCATTGACAAACATGGGGATGGCTTCCTCATCAATGGTTCTGATCAGAACTGAACCATTGTCATTGCATTTTTCCACAGTGTAGGGTCCCAGCCATCTTGTCCTCAGCTTGCCTCTGAAGTCTTTATACCTTGATTCATAGAGAAATGCCCAATCTCCCTCTTGGAATTACTTCTCCTTGATATTTCTTTCATGCCATATCTTCCTCTGAAGCTAAACTACCTCTGTGTGGAGAAGGGCCTGCAATCTTTTTTCATCCAATCCATTGAGCTGGAGTAGTTTTTCCCTCTATGCATGGCTGAGGTATAGGTCCAGCTGAGCTAACATCCTTAGTGTATTGTATTCAAATTCTATTGACATCAAAGCCTTCTTCCCATAGACCAGTTCATAGGGGTGAACCCTATGGTGGTCTTCCATGTTGTGTTGTAGACCCAGGTGGCCTCAACTAATCTATGCGCCCAATCGTTTCTGCTACTGCTCACTACCTTGGTCAGAATTCCTTCCAAAGCTCTATTAGTGACTTTCACCTACCCATTGGCTTGGGGATAGTAAGGGGTGGAAGTCATGTGCTTGATTTTATGATGTGTGAGCAAGTCTTCAATCAAATTGGAAGTGAACTGACTGCCTTGATCTGTGACTAGTTCTCTTGGATACCCGAACTTGTAGAATATGTTTTCTCTAAAAAACTCAGCTACTTTTTCCTCTATTGTTGTTTTGATTTCTTTTGTTTCTGCCCACTTTGTTAGGTAATTGGTGCACACAATGATGTATTGCTTCTGTTTTGAAGGAGGGTTGATAGGACCTACAAAGTCCTTGCCCCACTTCTCAAATGGCTCAAAGGTGACTTGAGGTTGCATGGGCATCTCATCCTTTGGAGTAGGTTTCCCCATCCTTTGACACCAATCACATTGGCTGGTGTATCTCCTCACATCTTGATAAAGAGTGGGCCAATAGTAGGTTGCTTGCAATATTTTGAAGACAGTCCTCTTTGCTGCAAAATGACCTTCACAAGGCCCATCATGACAGGTTAGGAGAATTTCAAAGACTTCCTCCTCCCAGACACATCTTCTCAAGATTTGTTCTAATCCAAGTTTGAAGAGATTGCCCCCAATCAAAGTGAAAGGGGCGCTTTCCCTCATGATCTTTCTCTTCTCCTTTGAGGACAGGTGTGGTGGGAACTATGTTGAAACTAAGTAGTTTGCTATATCAGCAAACCATGGAGAGAGTACTGAGATAGAAAACAGGTGTTCATCTGGCATTTGATCATCCACCATTCCGTCTTCACCTGCAGGAAATTTTACTCTAGACAAAAAGTTAGCAACAACATTTTCTTTACCAGGTTTATCAACAATGGTCAAATCAAACTACTGCAATAAAAGAAACCATCTAATAACGCGAGCATTTACGTCTGGTTTGTTCATTAAATATCTAATTGCAGCATGATCAGTGTGCACAAATGTTTGATAGCCTGTGATATAATGTATGAATTTGTTTAAGGAATGCACTACAACTAGGAGTTCCTTCTTGGTTATTGTGTAGTTTAACTCTGCCTTTAACAAATTTTTTCTTATAAAATATATGGCATAAGGTAACTTTTCATCAATTTGTCCTAAGGCTGCTCCTATTGCTTTGTTTGAGGCATCTGTGTGAATGTGGAAAGGTAGAGCCCAGTTTGGGCCTCTCAAAATTGGGGCAGTCACAAGTTTACTCTTCAAGGTATCTAAAGCTTCTTGGCAGTTTTCCAACCAAATAAATTTGACATCTTTACCTAAATGACCAAACAACGAAGAGGCTAGCTTGCTAAAATCTTTAATGAATCTTCAGTAATACCCAGCTAAGCCTAGGGAACTTCTGACATCTCTCACCTTTTGAGAAGGTGGGACCCTTTGGATGATGGCAACTTTGTTGGGGTCCACCTGCAATCCTTGTTGTCATATTGCATGACCTAGCACGGTCCCTTCAGTCATCAAAAATTCACATTTTTTTGGATTGAGGGACAGGTTCATCTCGATACACTTTTCCAAAACTTTCCCTAGATTAGATAAAGATTCCTAAAATTCGGAACCATAAGGAGTAAAATCATCCATATATATTTCCATTGCATCATGAACCAGTTCAGAAACGATACTCAATACCACTCTTTGAAAAGTGGCTGGAGCATTGCACAAACCAAAAGGAAGGACCCGGTATGCAAAAGTACCCCAAAGACAAGTGAAAGTGGTCTTATCTTGGTCTTCCGGGCTGATTTGAATCTAATTGTACCCACTAAACCCATTTAGGAAGGAGAAAAACTTTTTCCCCGCCAGACCATTTAACACTTGATCTATGAAAGGCAAAGGAAAATGGTCATTTTTATTGGCTTTGTTCAATTCCCTATAGTTGACATAGATTCTCCACTTTTCATTTTTCTTTGGCACTAGCACCAAAGGAGAGACCCATTCACTGTCAGAGATGGGATAGATGAATCCTACATCAAGTAATTTTTGCAATTCTTCCTTAACAATATCTTTAAGGGTTGGATTCATCCTCCTTTGAGGCTGCTTGACTGGTTTGCAACCTTCCTTAATGTATATATGATGAGTACATATTGAACGGTGCACTCCCTTCATCTCCTTATAACTCCAGGAAAAGGCATCTAAATGGTTTCTCAATAAGTTGCACAGATCCTTCTCCTAGGAAGTGGATAGGGATGGATTGATTTTCAAGGCTCTTTCTGGGCCAAACTCTATATTCTTAACATAGAGAGAGGTCGGGTTGGCCACACAGAGATCATTTAAGGGGTTTTTTTGGGTTTCTCTCACTATTTCCTCTAATGGTAAGACACAGGGGGGTGGATTCTGAATTAAATTTTCAATGATGTCATCATCATCTTGCGGTTTCCCCTCCATGGCGATTTCTAATGCACAAAGCAGTACAAAATAGACTTCATCCTCATCCTCCTCCTCCAACTAGAGAGGTAGATCATGTTCTAGCAAGGGCTGGGCAGGAGGGTATAGTACTAACTGCTTGGACATATGCCCATTCTTGATGGTCATGGTCCCAGCTCGACACCTGATGTAGGCATCAGAGTATCTAACTAGGGTCTTCTCAAGATAAGAGGATACCCATTGAGCTTTTCCTTTGGATGAAGAACTAAGAAATCAGTAGGGTACTCCCAAGAATCAATGGAGACCATCACATCTTCCACAACCCCTTTAGGGGTCACAGTGGAGCAGTCTGCTAGCTACAATATTGTCGTGGTCTTCCTCAAGGACCCCTAGAGGTTAAGTTTGAGAATTGTGTCCTTTGTCATCACATTAGTGGCAGCTCCCAGATTAATCAACGTATGTGGGATCATGGTGCCATTGATGTGGACATCAACTACTAGGCTTAAAGGGTCCAGATATTTCAGACAGATTACCTACCCCAACATCAGGTCGGACAGTTGTCCTATGACATTGATGGTTGGGGCATCTCTCTTGCACCTTCCTCGATGCCTAAAGCACTTCTCTTTGATCAACCTATTATATATAGGCACATCTTTTATAGCTTGGAGAAGTGGTATTTTCACACATAATTGTTTCAATTCTCCTAGAAGTTCAGTTTCTTCTGGGATAGGCTGTGTTGTCCTGGATAATCTCTCAGGAAAGGGTGGAATTGCTTTAGGTTCGCTTTCCTCTTTATCTTCCTCAACCTCCCTAGGTGGAGGCTGGCTATTTGGGAAAACATTCCCAGATTGCAGGTTAATCTCTTGAATCTCCATAGCATAAGTTGGGCATGATGGTTCCCCACTATATACTTGTTGAGCCTGTCTGTTGTTCAGGTTCAGGTTTGGTTGGGCAGGCATTTGGGGTTGCATTGGTGGAGCAGGAGGCAATGGTTGTGGTTGAATAGGTGGTGGAGGCAAAAGAGAGGGAGGAGAGTTGTACTGGGGCCTCCACCCCTAATGGGATGCATTCCACTGAGGTTGCGGCTAAGCATAGGATTGAAATGAATGAGCGGCTGGTTGGGCATGATATTGAGATGGAAAGGACCAAGGAGGAGGCGTGGACTAGGAAGGATGAGCAAGAGGTCCCAAAGAAGGTATAGAAGCGACTCGGTTGGGGTTGTAGTATGCCTGAGATGACCCTTGCATCCCCTGTGGGTATGGTCTAGGTCCATGCGGTCTCCTTTGGTTCATGAAATAGAGTGGTTCAGTGGCTCCTTCAGCCCCTTGGTATACAACTTTAAGTCCGGGTAAGGAAGGGCACTTATCTGTAGAATGATCTTCTTCACAAACTGAACTAACCTCTATATAGTTTGATGGACACTCATTCCCAGGATGCCTCCTGGTGTACCTAGGAAAAAAAATGGCCAAAGCCCTCTCTGTTGCCTCTTGTTTCCTTTTGATATGCAAGGTATCCATTTGCATGGCATGAGTCTGCAGCATCTCACTCTTGAAGTCTTCTAGCATGTTTATGAGTGCACCTTTGATGGATGAATTGGAAGAGGAGGTACTAGCTATGGGTTAACTCCCCCTACTTCTCTTTTTGGCTGCCTTAGAATGGTTTCTAAAAATAGTCTTTATGTCCTCATAAGATAGTTGGTAGATGTCTCCCCCAGCGAGTAGATGGAGGGTGTCTAGAAGGTCTTTTGGGATTCCCCTAAGCAGGACCAACTTCAGCGATTCAGGGTCAAGTGTGCACCTAGCCCTTTTGTAATTGAGCTGGAACCTCTCTTCATAATCTTCCAAGGATTCATCACTTCCCATGGTCATTCGGAAGATTTCTTCTTTGGTGTCTTTTGACCTACAGTAGTCTCGATATTTGTTATTAAAGGCCTGCTGCATTTGAGCCCAAGTTGTGATGCTATTGCCAGGTAACCCCATGAACCAGGGCAATGCTACATCCTTGAGAGTAGAAGGAAATAGTTTCAACTTTTGTTCATCCTCTGCATAGTCATAGGTTCGACAAATGACAGCAAACTCAAACAAGAAGGTGTCAGGATCTTCTGTAGTCAAACCATGGAAGTGAGGTAGGGCTGAAGGACTTATATTTTTCATTCTAGTGTCCCCTTTATTCTCCCGAATGGGAAAGGTACCCTCTATTCTCTCTCCATTTCCCCTAGCATTTATGTTTTCAGCGATTGGCTCAAGAGGAATGTTTTCTTCTTCTTCTTCCCCTGTAGGTTCTTCAAATATCTCTAGTTGTTCACCTAAAGGTTCTTCTTGATCACTGCCACCGAAGAAGAGAGAAGGTTGGCTATGTGATGTAGTGGGGGTGTTGGGCAAGAATTTTCTTGAATTATCTCTATTCCTATGAGGCATGAAAGGAAATATTTTTGGTTGGTTTCTTGTTGTTTTCTTTCCACTGATTGTACCTGCAAAATTGAAATGGATTGAACAATGCAAATTACAACTAACTGAAATGAACTTTGCTGAAATGAAACTTGCAGAATTGAAAAGGAAAGCAAGGAAATGCAGAAAATGAAAGAAATAACTATTCTACTTTCGCTGAAATGAAGTTTGTAGAATTGGAAAAGAAAGCAAGGAAATGGAAAAACTGAAAGAAACAACTATTCTACTTTTGCTGAAATAAACTACTTAGCAGAATGTGCGATAGAAAATAGAAGAAAGCAGTAATCACAAAATACTCTGATGCTTCCCTGGCAATGACGCCAAAAAGTGGTGAGCACTAGTATTACAGCAATAATGCTGCAACTTCTAGGCTGCCTACTTTACTCTTATCAACCCAGTAGTTCGTAACAAACTTGGAAGCGACGGTGTTGTATGTACAAGTACTAGTTCTTACTACAGTCTGTCACTTAGTCAGTTGATGCAAGATCACTAGGAGCTCAAGCCAACTTCTATGGATTTCAAAAGAAGCTCTATATGTGATGAAAGAAAGGAAATCTTACTCTACAAAGGCTACTCTACTTGCAGAAAGGAAAAGAAGGCTGAAATGTAAAGTAAACCTAGCAAACCCTACTTAACCAATTGATCCAACTTTTATAAAAAGAAACATGAAAACTATGAAATGAATGCCATTACCTACTCAAGGAAGTAAACAACATCTACTCAAGCTACTTCTAAAAGAAAATGAGAAAAAAAACATCTTTTTGGATTTTTATGTATTTTTATGTGAAATTGTCATGCATGTAATTTATTTGTTCGTGAATGTGGCAGTGACTAGGTGGTGATAGAGGGAAACTTTGGGATTTGCAGGGGTGTAGGATGGTGTGGATGGGTCCTGGGAGGTCTCAAGTGGCCTTCTAGAGGCTTTTCCCGCAATTGGACTTCAAAAGGAAGGCTACAGGAAAATCTACAGGAGGTTGTAGGGGATCTATAGGAGTTCTACAATAGGTCTACAGGAGGATGCTGAGAGCAGTTTTGAAGGTTTTGAAAGTGTGAGAGTGGGTGTAAAGGGTAGCTAAAGGCTAGGATGATGTGTTAAGGTGCCTGGGGTTCACCAAGGATTGCTAGGAGAGGAAATTATGGTCGAGAGAGAGGAAGATATCCTATGGAAAAACGCAGAAAGCTAGGGCAGATTTGTGGTGAACTTTGGGCGACTGATAGGGCATAGATCAGGGAGAGAATGCACTAGCTGATAGGCTGAACTGTTGTGAGATGAGATTTGCTACAAAAGAACTGAAAGTCAAACAATGAGATCTAGCAAGCAAGGAGACTAAGTACATAAAAAAAACCAGAATTTTGCATCAAGCTAATCTAAATTATGAGCTATGGAAAAAAATGTTGAAAAATACTATAATGAGAGAAAGCATGGAAGGAAACTTATTGCAAAGACAAAAATGAGCATGGTGAAAGAGATCTAAAGCAAATCATTAACCTTCTAACAATCTGCAACACTAAAAATCCTATGGAGAAGGAAAATCTGTGTTTTTGTAGCAGCAAGAGGGTCTTGGCCTCAATTCATGGTCCCAAGGGGAGGAAAGGAGGCCAAGGCTCTGTTGATGGCCTTTTGTATCTTCTTTCTATCATTGTTCAACCTGTTACGGAAAACTTCAAATGGAAACAACCTTCTAAATCACCAAAAGCAACCTATTCTTAACCAAGAAAGAAATTTATCTAACAACAACTAATTCGTAAACTAAAATAAAGCATATAAATACAAACAAGAGGAGCCTGGCTACTTGGATTGGTCCCTAACCCAAGAGCTTCAACCCTCTGAGGTAATTCAGTGCTAGCTCAAAAAGGATCTCATCTTTATTATCAAAATAATAATAGGATTACATGAAGCTGTCAACAAAAGTAAGCTTGAAGTTGAGCAGAGCAAAGCTGCAACAAAAATTCAAAAATTTGACCAACTCCCTAATGAAGCCCTAGGCCTCTCTACTTATACAATTGAAGCTCCCAACAGCTTCCTTAAAATCAGGGAGGCTTGGCTCCCAAAGTTTGAGATAAACAGAAGTTATCCTCCACTTGCTCAGTTGCCTCCTAGTGCATTGATGTGGTTGTTTGTGCTCCGAGCTTGCATGAAGGAGAATTCGAAGTGGGTAGTCATAAATGAGGGGGATACCCTCCTATAAATCCTCTCCTTTGTCCACTTCGAAATATTTCTGGCAATTGTCCATTAAATCTTTGACTTTGTCTTCAAAATTGAACAAAAATTTGCATTAAACACATACTAGACTCCATGGCATCATAACCAACCCAACTCACGCCATAAGCATAAATATAATAAAAAAACATGCAATAAGCTAAGAAAATAGTTGATTAAACTATGTTAAAAGGCAAAATGAGCACATATAATTACCCATTTATGGGGCTCATCAATAATCATTAGAAAATCTATACTAAATTAATAAATATTAATAATAATAAATTATTGTTTTTATTAATATCAATTAAAAAATACTATTGATTAGAAAAATAACCCTCTTTAATATACAAATAATAATTATTAATAATAATAAATTATTGTTTATTAATATCGATTAAAAATAATATTGATTAGAAAAATAAACCTCTTTAATATAACAATAATACAATTATTATTGTTAAAACCTTTTTAATATGCACAAAATACTATAATTATTATTTATAAAGAATAAGAATGGGAATAACGAACGGAATGGGTACAAGATTAAAGGGAGGAAAGAAAGGAACAAATTCCTACTCTAAAGAGTTTGGTAAATTCAAGGCAATACAAGGTTCATTAATATATGGTGGTGTTGAGATTTCTTGTAATTTCACATCTCTACGAATGATAACATTTTGAATAGATCGATCAAATAACATATATGTTTTAGAATCTTAACATATGAACCAACTTCCATTTTTCACCACGAATATGAACGTTATGCCCATAGCCAAATACTTTGAAAATATTAATACCTAGTCTTCTTCCCGTCCAAATTTCTTTAGGAGGAACCCTATTCCAAATATAATTTGAAAATCAAATGGCTTCTACGTAATATATTTTCATGAGAATTTTTGGATGCAACATATGTCCAATAGTTCCAACTAAAAAAATGTTTTTCCTTTCTATATCCCCATTATATTGAGATGCGTAAGGAACCATCCTTTGATTTTTAAATCCATGTTTTAATAAAAATTCATTTTTAGTGTAGTCCCCTGCATGTTTTGTATTCTTTTTCAACTAGGTCTTAAATTCTAGAAATACAAGAAGTTCTTCGCTTTTATGCTTAAAAGAAATATTCTCATATTTTCTTACTATAATCACTAATGAAAGTGTTAAAGTAGAGAGAACTGGATAAAGAGGCGAGAACTTGATAAAGAGGGAGTCTAAACAAAGCCATATATGTCATTTTGAACCAATTATAATTATTCTTGGGCACACTCACCAAGTTTTATCCTTTTTAGGCTTTTTGTTATGATGTTTTCTAGAGACATAACCTTGATAAACACCCTTGGTAGAAGAAACAAAGGTAAGACATGTACCATGATAAACATTTGCTACATTTTACCAATGTTAAGGTGAATTAATATTTCATGCCACAACCTACTTTTCTCATTAGTATGTCAAACATAAAAATTAAAATATTGTTTTCCAAATGAGGATAAAACCAATAAACTTAAGCAAGGGAACATTATGATCAATAGGGTTAGATGAAACAATTTTAAACATGTTATTAATCCCTTCCAAGACATATCTATCAAGAAAATTTTTAAATGTATATCCTTTTTGACATGCATGATAAACATAAGACATATCTATCAAGAAAAATTTTAAATGTATATCCTTTTTGACATGCATGATAAACATATACAAATTTGATGGGAAAGATTCAAAATTAAAGACATTTCATATACACATTAGGAACATTGAGATTGCATAGCCCAACTACTAAAAGATTATTACAATCACTAATTGAAAATTTTCAATCCAAATGTTTTTCTTTGTTATAAGAAATAAATAAAGAAGCATTACCAATCATATGATTGGAGGCACTTGGGTCCAATATCCATTCCATAATAAAGGAAGAAGATTTAATTAGTTGAATGAAATAGGAAGTGGGAGAAACCTATTGTTTTTTAGAGGCTTTCTTCTTTGATTTTTCAAAATCATTGCAACTCTTAAAGGGTTTATTTTCAACATGATTGGTTTTTCAAAATCTTTTGAGATGTTGTACTCTTTGCAAGTAATCTCAATTGACTATAGTTTACTTAGTTGATTGAATGGAGTTTAGGTTGGCTGTCAAAAGAGTATTCATGTATTTGCATGGTGCAAGAGATCATGTGATCTACTACTGTGAAAGTCTTAAGGGTGACAGTGAAGTAACTATACGAATATTTTTCGATCCCAATTGGGCTGGTGATTTGGAAAAAAGAAAATTGATTAGTGGACATGTATTCAAGTTTTTCACTAGAGATATTAGTTGTGTATGTAAGCGATAGTTGGTCATGGCATTATCAATGATGGAGGCTAAATATATAACAACCATTCTTGCAAGAAAGGAAGTAGTTTAGTTGTGGTAAATATTTTCAGAGATTGGGTTTGCTCAAAATGTAGTAAGGATAGGTTGAGTTAGCCATAGTGAAATCTTCCTAGAAAATAATATGTCTTACCATTAAACAAAAAAACAAATTGATATATAACCCATTTCATTAGAGATACAGTGGAAAGCAAGAACTTGTTGCTTGTAAAAGTAGATGTGATGAAGAATGTAGCAGATTTTTTAACAAAATATGTGAGTTTTGGTGAATTAATTTAGTGTGGAGGGGATATTGTAAACCTTTGAGCACTATTGAAAGGGGGGAGGATCAGTAGTGTGACTTATTATCAATTTTTTCCTTTTATTACTTCTCAACTGAATCACACATTTGTTATTGCAGCAACCCACAATATGTTAGAAAAATATGAGTAAACAATAAACATGTAAACATATAAGAAGAATATACTAAAATAAAACCATCAAATCAAAACTAAAAAATTCATCATCACACATGAGATACAAGATTTATGGTGTAAAACCTTCCGGGAGAAAAGCCACCCTTGTTGTTGTTGCTCTGCTCTTGATCTCTATTATGTTAAGCAATTTGTCTTTTACATAGTTATCTAACTCCGATAAGTACGGAGAATCAACCTCATATACAATAGGACAACACTAATTAGCAAGGATAATCAATTTTACTAATAAGATCAGAAGACTTCATTCTCTCATGGATCTACAAATTACCATCCGTTGAAGTTCACCATGATCAACGATCCTTGGCCAACTCTGATTGGACAATCCAACTTCGATTGGATGGAGAAACTATTCCTTTTGTTGAAGCTTCAATATCACTACTCCTCTCTCATGCATTCACAACTCTGCAACACTATGTGGACCTCATTTCATCTATTTTCAAACTGGATCCAAGACACTATGCTCAATAAAGAATTTAACTCTGCAATCCAAGTCTCAGCAACAAGACACAGTTAATAAATCAAACAAAAACACCACGAATAGCATGTTCTCAACACACAAAAAATAGTGTCACAAATGGAACCATCAATAATACAATCATCTAGTAGCATAAACTCTACTCCATATTCTCCAAATAAACTCTACTACATCAACCACAAGTCCGATTTGAAAACTAATGCTTTGCTTCAGAATTTTGCTACAATACTACCATTAGAAGCCACACACCAAAGCAATCCTTCTCACAACTTGATTTGAAGCATTACACTACTTATCCAATGTTCTCACTCACTCTACTACCTCAACCAAATAATACTCAACTCCAAAGTGAGGTATATAAAATGTGAAGAGAGAAATTCACCTTTGGGTTGGGATCAAAGGTGCACAAATTGGACTAAATCAATCCACTAACATCACTACTTGTGCACTAAAGGTTCTCACACCATTGCAGGAAAATTTCAAACCATTTTCGACCTTTACAACTTAATCTAGAATCCTCTGGGAATTTCCTTGCCAATTTTCATTTGATTTGCGCAAGGAATGCAAAGGAATTGCCAGGAAAAAACGCAGTCACATACAAAACACTAGTTGAAATCGACTAGACTCATGCATAAGCATACTTTACAATGACTAGAGCCTCTTAGTAACATGCATAATCTTTCATGGGAATAAGGTAGAACATAAGGAAAATCAATGGACGTTCAATTCAGTACCTTTGCCACATGTTGGATCACATTCTTCAACTATTGGACAAGCCACCAAATTGTTGAAGAAAGTGTAAATAGGTTTGGTCTTCGTAAATGTAATTTTGATCTTTGTACTTGTAAAAGAAAATAATTATTATTGTTGTAAATTGTAAAAATCAATTTCTTGCTCATTGCATAGGTCAAGCACATATTTAAGTGCTTCTAGGAAAGTCAAAGAGTCAATGTAATTGTTGAAAACCCATATGATCATGTTACATTATGTAAATCTATGTATTAGAGTCAAAGAAATATGTCAGAAGATATCCTCCAAATAAAATACAAGTATCCTCTTCAAATCAGCTCAAGAAATGAATTTTTATGCACAAAAGTGAAGTCGGCCTCACTAGTTGATCAAGTCGGCCCAAAAGAGGAAGATCAACCCCTATATATAAGGCAATCCTTCTCATTCAAGCACTAATTTGACTAGCTCTGTAATTTAGCGAGAAAGAGGTGCGAAATAAAAGGAAGAATCCTTCTAGAGTAAGTGAAGAAGGAAAGGCAAGAAAATGAAAGTTCTATCTCTATTTTTGGGCTGATCGCACTCACACATGTGAAGGAAAAGGAGGACATTTTGCTGTTGCAACAAGTTAGAAATTGAAAGCATCCAAGAAGTTTTGATTGGGCTAAAGAGAGGCTTTAAATAGGTCTCCATATCAAGGGAAGGAGGTCCCACACCAAGCTAAGGAAGGGAGAAAGTAAAAAGGTCTATCTTAAGCCCTAGATCAGCCAAACATGTAAAGAAATCAGGTCTGCTATTGGATAAATAGGATCAACCTCTCAACTCAAGAATATCTCTCTAGGAAGGTTTCACTCTATAGCCTAAGTATCAAGGAAAAGGAATATTTCCAAGTGAAGTAGAGAAGGCAAGGAAGACACCAAAGAAGAGGTCTCTAAGGAGGCCTAGGGTTTCTACAGTTGACGGAAAAGGAGCAAAGGAAAGTGCCATCAGTGATTGGAAGAATTGTGAGGGAATAGATCAAGGTGTAGTGTAGAATAAGGATTTGATTGAAGAAAATGAGGGAAGGTACAAGAGAGAGACTGTGTCTTCTACTTGGAGGATCTACTGGTCAAGGGTCTAGGGTCTAGAATTTATCAATTGAAGCTTCAATAAGATAAATTTGCAGAAAGGGTTTTCCTCTCTAGGAGAGAGACGATTTTTCTTAGCTGAGAGCCAATGTCTTGTGTTCTTGCCTCTTTTGTTTTTTTGTAACAGTTTGATGAAGAAAGAGACTACACACTAATAATAATAAGAGAATATTGTGCTAATAAGCGAAAAGTAAAAAGTGCTTCAAAAATAGTTATCATCATTAGAAGAATCTCATCCTAATTTAAATGTCCTAGATTCTTCAACACAAACCTTTTTTAAGATCAGTAACACCTCTACAAGTGGATCAAACATGTATCCCAAGTGCTACTGCCATGTAGACCTAGAAGCCAATAAACAAGTGTTGACAAGAGTGCTAACATGTCCTCCTCTCTCCACATACACCTCACAAGATGCAACACATCTAAACATAATTACAACACCTTTGTAGCACCTCATCAACATCCTCATAAAGCCAGCACACAACAACTCAACAACATCATCATCAAACCAACACACCATCATGGATCACCTGAGTAACCATCTCCAAAACTTGTAGCAACAACCTCTACCTGTATTAGCAACATCCATCTATATATAGTAGCATCAACAAACCATCATGGCATGTCCATCA
The DNA here is from genome assembly GCA_000404065.3 of Pinus taeda. NCBI lineage: Eukaryota > Viridiplantae > Streptophyta > Pinopsida > Pinales > Pinaceae > Pinus > Pinus taeda. The sequence goes on along the minus strand of APFE031530104.1, from coordinate 36,543 downwards.
ATGCACATGGCAATACATGGCAACCCCTCCATGACCATCATGCCACCATCAAGCTACATCATCAAAGGCTGAAATCAAGGGTTGACATCAATGAAAACACAACCATGTCAATGTCAAAACAACCAACTGTAACCATACTACTCATCAACACATCAAATAGGCTACATAGGGTTGACATCAATGCCAACATGAGCTACCTGCTACTGTGAATACCATTACACCAACTATATCCCCCTTTGGAATTGATTGCAACCACATACAAACTCATCAACCAAACTCCTCTATCACTCCTCCTTTGACATTAATGGCAAATCATCAACTCCATCAGATAAGGCAGCAAAAATACAAGTACAAATACTAGAGAAAATGATCTCTACATGGCTGAAAAATGATGCACATCAACAAGCATCCATGCCTCTCACATCAATAGTAGCAAGAAACATATATCAAATTGAAGGAAATGCACCAACAAAAGAACTAACAAAGCAATAATAATTTGACAATAATACACACAACTGACACACACCAATTCAAATCAAATTTCACTAATAGAGGCATATATTTATACATGAGAGGTCTTAGGACTTTTCATCTCCACAAATTTCTCAATCAATAATTCCAAAATTCGCTCCACAATTATCTCAGTCAATTAGTCAGCAAATCTCTCACACAAAATAACAACTTTACAACAACACTAACAAATGGATCATTATTCCAACATTTCTCCCCCATAATGATCATTTGGAAATATTCCAAGATCATCTTTGAATTTGCAAAACTTTTCCTTAGATAGTGCTCTGGTGAATATATTAGCTACCTATTCATTTGTTCTGTATTACTCGATCTCAATCACTCTTTGCTGAACCAAATCCCACATAGAATGATATTGAATATTAATATGCTTGGTCTTGTTATGAAAAATTGGATTCTTGGTTATCTAAAGAGCACTTTGATTATCACACATCAACCAAGTGGGTTTCTCTTCTTATTCATGTAGATCCTCTAGATTTTTTCTTAACCAAACTGCTTCACATGCCTCCATCATTGCCACTTTATACTATGCTTATGCCGAGGAGAGATAAATTGTAGGTTGGTTGTTAGTACTCCAAGAAACATCTGTTGAACCCATACTAAATGAATACCTTTAAGTCGATTTCTTGTCATCCATACATCTAGCCCAATATGAATTTGTATAACCAATCAACCTGAAATATTTTGTAGACCTGTATACCAAACCATAACCAACTGTTCCACACAGATATCTTAAAATCCTCTTTTCTTCTTTCCAATTCAATTCCTTGGGTTTTGCCATAAATATTGAAACCATACTAATTGCAAAATAAATATCGGGTTGAGTTGTAGTTAATTAGATCAAACTTCCAACCAATTGACGATACAAAGTAACATAAATTGAATTGCAGTCATCATGTTTGTATAAATTCAACCCAACTTCCAAAGGAGTTATCTTTGTCTTGCAACTCAACATTCTAAACTTCTTCAAAATGTCCCAAGTATACTTGGCTTGCGACAATACCATCTTCCTTCTACCAAATTTCAATACTCAAGAAATAATGCATCTCACAAAGATCTGTCATCTCAAACTCAAAAATCGTATGTGACTTAAACCTTTGAAATAGTTTTGTATTATTCTCTGTGCAGATCAAATCATCATCATATAAGACAACTATCAAAATTTCTTGTTCTGATTGAAAGATGTAGAGATTGGGCTAAAAAAACTTTTAACTAATCCATGATCCTAAAAGTACTTATCAATTCTTGAATACCATGCCCTTGTCATTTTCTTTAGACCGTACAAGGACTTCTTTAACTTATAAACGTAATGTTCTTTTCCTGCCACCTCAAAACCTTCAGGATGCTCCACATAAATTTCTTCATCCGCATAACCATTCAGAAAGGATAATTTAACATCCATCTGAAAAATTGTCCACTTGTACTGTGCATATAATGCAAGAACCATCCTTATTATATCCAACTTTTCCACTAAGGAAAATGTCTCAATATAATCAATTCCTTCTTTCTATGCATAACCCTTTGCAGCTAAATGCGCCTTATACTTATAAATTGTGCCATTTGATTTATAATTGTTTTATAAATCCACTTAGTTCCAATTACATCTTTTCCATTTGGTAATTTTACCAAGTCCCATGTATCATTTTTTTCCAAGGCATTCAATTATGCTTCCATAGCTTCATTTCGTTCCTTCATTCTTGATGCTTCTGCATAATCCTGTGGTTCATCCATTTTCATTGTTATTCCATAAGTGCATAATTTACTAGATAAATTTGAGATCTAGTAACCCTTCTTTCAAAAATTTTATCCAACATACTACTTTCTGAACTTAGGCTTCTTCTTAACTTCATCTATCTTCATTGACTTCGAGTTTGCTTTATCACCTATATTAAATACATCTTTATTCAATTCAAACTGTACATGGTCTAGATGATAGATTCCCTTCTCATCAAACACATCAACTGTGCTTAATATCACCTTCTTTGCTTCAAGATCAAATATCATGTAACTTATTGTTTCAGTGTTGTATCCAATAAAGATACACTTCACACTTTTATTATCCAAATTCTTACTCTTTTCCTTAGTAACATGTGTATATGCAGTACAACCAAAAAATTTTATATGTGCAACACTCGGTTTGTATCTTGACCATGCTTCTTCTGGAGTCAAATTCAACATTACTTTTGTAGGGCATCCATTAAGAGTGTATACTACTTTGTGTACTGATTCAACCCAAAACTCATTTCCAAGTGACTTAATTGTTAACATGCTCCTATCATTTCAACTATGGTCATATTCTTCCTCTCTGCAACACAATTTTGTTGAGGAGAGTATGAATTAGTGAACTCTCTCTTTATTCCATTCTTCCTACAATAATTCAAAAAATCATTTGACTTGTATTCTCCCCCATTATATGTTCTTAGGGTGAGAATTTTTAGACCACTTTTCTTTTAAATTAAAGCCTTAAAGTCAAGAAAATGAGAAAGACTTCAAACTTATCTTGCAGAAAATACACCCATGTCTTCCTAGAATAATCATCAATGAAAGTGAGAAAGTAACGTGTCTTTCCAAAGGACACAATCTCCATTGGGACACAAAAATATGAATGCACATATGCTTTAAATTCTCTATTCTTCCATGTTCTATCGAAGAAACTTTCCCTGTTTTATTTCCCAAAAATACACCTTTCACATACTTTATCATCCATCTTGATACAAGGAAGGCCATTCACCATGTTTTACTTTCTCATCAACACCAAAATATTAAAATTCAGATGTACCATCCTATAATGCCAAAGCTTATTTGTTTCTTCTTCTGTTGTATTCAAACTTGGTGAATTACTTGAATCAAAGGAGAGCTTGAAAATTTTGTCTTCAGTCATTTCACCTCTTGCTACAATTGCATTTTTATTCAACTTATCCAAAATTAAGAATTATTTATTATCAAATACTAACTCGTATCGTTGCTCCATCATCTTTCCTACAGAAAGTAGATTCTTCTTCAATGTTGGAGTCAACACAATGTCCTCAATTAACTTCTTTTTCCCATGCAATGCTGGTATTGCAATTGTGCCTTTCCCTTTCACTTCAGAAACATTATCAACACCAAATATGACTTTACCAAAATAATTTTCATTAATTTTGGTAAACAACTCCTCTTGATATTTCATATGAGTTGAACATCTTGAATAAATATACCATGCTTCACTTTCTTCACTATGTGCTATCAAACTTGATATGAATAACTTCTTATTCCTAGTTTCTTCAACAATTGTATTAGCACCCTTACACTCCATATCTCACATTTTTGCATAATAATCTCTTTCAAGATGGCCAATTTTTTTGCAAGAATAACATTATGGTCCTCCACGTCTTCCTCCATTTCTGCCTCCATCTCTTCCTTGTCCTCTTCCATGAGATCCATCTCTGCCTCTTCCTCTAAACTGACTAGGATTTATGCCTCTACCTCTCGAAGGTGATGCATTTCCTTGTGAAATTTGTTGACTTCTATTTTGATTATGATTATGATATTGACCCCTACTCCTTCCTCTTACTCTATGATTTTCAAAAAAGGCATGTTATACTTGCTTGGATGGTTGATTCTCTTCAACTTTTAACAAGAATCCACTTAATTCATCAATTTTAATGGTACTTAAATCTTTCGAGACCATAATACTGGAAGTGACCATATGAAACTTAGGCAAAACACTTATTAAAATCTTCTCAATTAGCCTTTTTTCTAGAACATCTTCACTTAATGACCTCATTTCATTAAAAAGATCTTGCATTTTTCTAATGTAATCATGAATGGATTCATTACTTTGCATATGGGAATTTTTAAAAGTCCTCCTTAATGTTTGTAATGTAGCTACAACAACACCTTCATATGTGTTTTTTAAGATATCCCATGCTTCCTTAGATGATATTACACCACTGATTCTTGGAAATATAGATTCTTCAAGAGCACTTCCTATAAGTATTTCTTAATAAGTTCCTTATGAGTTTTGTTTTCATCATCACTTAATGCTTTGAATTCATCAGGAGAAGGCATATTGTATCCATGAGATACAAGTTCCCATAAATATTTGGTGATGAATATAGGTTGCATGTGTTTTCTCCAATAAAAATAGTTTGTGTTACACTAAAATTTGTCACCATGACTATCTACAGTTAGTATGGCTCCATCAACAGTCATACTATCCTCCTTGTCAAGCCTTGTACCTCTGCTCTCCATGTCAAACTTCAAGAAAGAGAGAAAGTCATTAAAAATCATGTTTATCTCTGAGTACGCAGGTTCTCTCTACCTTACCTGTGTGTACGCATCCCAAGCTCATTGTACCTGCATACTTGTACGCTCTATAACTCAAGGGATGGGTGCGTACTCTTGTAAAGGTCAAAAGGCGCGAGTTTCATCTTAAAAAAGTTACTTGTGGTCATTTCTAGAGCATTCTAGAAGATTGTTTGACGTGTATTGAGCGCCTCCAGATGGTTCATGCATCCCTATGAAAGAAGAACTTATCCCATCAAGAGAGGAGCTACCCCATCCAAAAGAGGGGCTTATACCATTGATGGTGCACCTGATTAACTTCCCTCTAGAACACTATAAATACAGGCATTGGGCCAAAGGAGGGGAGGTTGAAAGCTGAACATTCCAAAGGGTAGATACTGCTGGAATTAGGACTTCCTTTTAAAAGCTTGTGAGGAGAGATTACCATCCTTTCTTGTTTAATTTGGAAGTGGGTGAGCTTGTCAAAGTAGAGGAAAACTCTTGCTGGACCCTAGGAGGAACTTGCACAACACCAAGGCTCAGGTTGTAATGGTTTCTTTTGTTTCCTATTAATACAAATAAGTCCATTCTTCTCAATGATTCGTTATTAATGAATTGTTTCATATACTCCTTGGTCTATATGTTGAATATGTTTTGTTTTATGAGATATTCAGGTGTTATGTAATCGTTTGATTGTTAGTGTATGCAGGTTTCGAAGTGAAGGAGGAGCTCATCTGGATCGACAAGGCTAGACTACTACAACAGTATTGGACTACAGGTAGGATCGAAAACACTTGGTTTCTCGTATGATAATGCATGTTTAGAGAAGGATTGCTCTAAATTGTCTTGTTTGTCACTAGAAAGTCTTAGGCTTCTAGGGAGGTTGGTTTTGTCTGCAAGACTAACTCTTTCTGCATGACAATAATAATTCTGACGACTTATTCAAAAATACAAAAAGATGCTTCTCTCAGATTTTGCTATAGACATAGCTTAGATATATGCATTTCATCCTCTTAGAAGTCGATGGCATCTCTCCCAGTAGCTTGCATCCTCTTTCTTGCATCAGTAGGGCTAGCTGGTAAGATTAGGATTTTCTAGGGTTTGCGTTTGCTTTCAGCTTTTCAGTTTCCTTCTGCAGATAGATTAGCTTCCTTCGAGCTAGCTTCCATCCATCAGTTAATCAACCTCTTCTCAGAGCTCATAGAAGTTGGTTTGATTCCCTAGTGGACTTATGCCAACTGACCAAGTGAGAGTTGCGGCAAGAGCTAGTACTTGTGCATACAGCACCATCGCTTCCAAGTTTGTTACGAACTACTGGGTTGATAAAAGTAAAGAAGGGAGTCCCAGGAGTTGTAGCATTGTTGCTGCAGTACTGGAGCTCACCACTATTTTTGGTGCCGTTACCGGGGAAGCGTCAGAGTATTCGTGATTGCTACTTTTATTCTATTTTCTTCTACAACCTTCTACCAAGTAGTTTATTTCATTTCCATTCTGCAATTCCATTTCTGCAAAAGTGGACTAGACATTTCCTGCTTTCCTAGACTAGCATTTCAATTCCGTAATTTTAATTTCGCAAGCGTAGCCTAGAATTTCAATTCCGCAATTTCAATTCAGAAAAATAGATTAGTTCTTTCCCACTTTCATTTCAATTCCACATTTTCATTTTAGCAAGATAGATTTTAGATAGTTGCAATTCAATATATTTTTAGTTTTGCAGGTATAAGCAGAAAGAAAAGAAAAGCAGCCAAAAATCTTTCATTTCATGCCTCGTAGGAATAGAGACAATACTGGAAGATTCTTACCCAACACCCCCACCACATCACAGAGTCACCCTTCTCTCTTCTTTGGTGGCCGTGATCCAGAAGAACCTATAGGTGAACCTCCTGAGATATACGAAGATCCTATAACAGAAGAAGAGCAAGAGAACATCCCTCTTGAGACCATGGCTGAATGCAGAAATGGTATGGGAGATAACGAGAGAATAGAAGGTTCTTTTCCCATCCAAGAGACCAATGGAGACATGAAAATTAAAAACATAAGTCCCTCAACCTTACTTCACTTCCATGGATTGAAAACTGAAGACCCTGATACCTTCCTGTTTGAGTTTGTTGTCCTTTGTCGAACTTATGACTATGCTGAGGACGAGAAAAATTTGAAACTCTTTCCTTCTACCCTCAAAGATGCAACACTCCATTGGTTCATGGGGTTACCTGGAAATAGTATCACTACTTGGGCTCAAATGTAACAAACCTTTAACAACAAATACCGGGGCTACTGTAGGTCAAAGGAAACAAAGGGAGAAATATTTCGGATGACCATGGGAAATGATGAGTCTTTAGAAGACTACGAGGAAAGGTTATAGCTTAGTTATAAACGGGCCATGTGCAAACTTGACCCTAAATATCTGAAGCTGGTTCTGCTCCGAGGAGTCCCTGAAGACCTACTAGATACCCTTCAATTGCTAGCTGGAGGAGACATCTACCAACTACCCTATGAGAACATAAAGACTGTGTTTAGAAACCATTCCAGGGCAGCCAGGAAAAGACGAAGGGGGAATCCACTTTCAGCTGGTACCACCTTCTCCAAGTATGAGTTTGCTAATCAGATGGAAGACCTCAAAAGTGAGATGACACAGACCATTTCCATGCAACTTGATACCTTCTGAATTCAACAAAAGAAAGAAGAAGCTGAGAGGGCTTTGGCCATTTTCTGTCCCAGATGTATGAGGAAGCACCCTAAGAATGAGTGTCCATTGCACTCGGTAGAGGTGTGTTTCATTTGTGAGGAAACCAACCAATGCCCAACCTTGCCTGGATTTAAAGCCATGTACCTGGGGACTGAGGCGACTACTGAACCTCTCTACTTCCTCAACAAAAGGTGGCCACATGGGCCCAGACCTTACCAGCAGGGGATGCAAGGGACATCCCAAGCTTATTACAACCCCAACCAATCTGCTTATATACCTTCTTGGGGCCCCCCTTCTCATCCTTCCTGTTCCGCACCTCCTCCGTGGTCTTATCGATCTCAATACCATACTCAACCTATTGCTCATCCGTTTCACTCTCATGTCCAGCCACAACCTCAGTTGGAATGCACCTCAACCGGGGTGGAGGCCCCAATACGATTCTCCCCCTGCCATTCTGCCTCCACCACCGGCTCAACCACAACCATTACCTCCGGCTCCTCCAAGACAACCCTAGATGCCTACTCAATCGAACTCGAACCCCAAAAACAGACAGACCTAATAGGTATATACTAGGGAAACAACATGCCCTACCTATGTTGTGGAGATCCAGGAGATCAACCTGCGATCTAGGAAGGTCCTTCTAGAACGCCAACCTCCTCCCCTAGAGGAGGAGGAAGAGAAACAGGGAAGTGAACCCAAAGCCATTCCACCCTTTCCAGAGCGACTAACAGTAACCACACAACCAAACCCAGAGGACACTGAACTTCTGGGAGAACTCAAGCAGTTGTGTGTGAAAATACCACTTCTCCAGGCCATAAAAGATGTACGAATATACAAAAAATTGATCAAGGAGAAGTGTTTCAGGCACCTAAGCAGGCACAAGAGAGATGCCCCAACTATCAATGTCATAGGAAAACTGTCCGATCTGATGTTGGGGCAAGTAATCTGTCCAAAATATTTGGACCCTGGGAGTCCTGTAGTTGATGTCCACATCAATGGCACCACAATCCCCCATACCTTGATTGATCCAGGGGTTGCCATTAATGTGACGACCAGGGACACTATGCTTAAACTCAACCTTCAGAGTTCCCTAAGGAAGACCTCGACAGTACTACAGTTAGCAGACCACTCCACCGTGACTCCCGAAGGGATTGTGGAATATGTCCTGGTCTCTGTTGACTCTTAGGAGTACCCTACTGACTTCCTGGTCCTTCAACCAAAGGCCAAACTTATTGGATACCCCCTCATCTTGGGAAGGCCTTGGTTAGCTACTGCAGATGCTTACATTAGTTGTCGATCTGGGAGCATGACCATCAAGAATGGGCCTATGTCTAAGCAGCTAGTCCTTTATCCTCCTGCCCAACCACTGCTAGAACATGACTTACCACTTTGGTTGGAAGAGGGAGATGAGGATGAGGTCTACTCTGCACCTTTGTGCACCATAGAAGCCACCAGGGGAGGCCCTCAAACCGAGGATGACTTGATTGAGAGTTTGATTCGAAGTCCACCTCCTAGTGCACTGTCATTAGAAGAGTTGGTGGAAGATACCCAAGCCAGTGCTCTAGTGGACTTGTGTGTGACTGATCCAACCTCTCCAGGAGTTAAGAGTGTGGAATTTGGCCTTGAAAGAACCTTAAAGATCAGTTCCTCCTTATCTCCCTCCTAGGAGAAGGAGATGTGTAGTTTGTTGAATCGCCATTTGGAGGCTTTTGCCTGGAGTTATAAGGAAATGAAAGGAGTCCATCCTTCAGTCTATACCCATCATATTTACATTAAAGAGGATTGTAAACTAGTTAGGCAGCCTCACAGGAGAATGAATCCAGCCCTTAAAGACATTATCAAAGAGGAATTGCAAAAATTATTGGATGTAGGATTCATCTACCCCATCTCCGATAATGAGTGGGTTTCACCTCTAGTGCTTGTGCCCAAGAAGAATGGGAAGTGGAGAACCTGTGTAGATTACTGGGAACTTAACAACGCCACCAAGAAAGACCATTTCCCTTTGCCTTTCATAGATCAAGTGTTGGATGGACTAGTAGGGCAGAAGTTCTTTTCTTTCCTAGATGGGTTTAGCGGGTATAATTAGATCCAAATCAGCCTAGAATACCAAGATAAGACCACCTTCACTTGTCCATGGGGTACCTTTGCCTACCGAGTCCTTCCCTTTGGGCTATGCAATGCTCCTGCCATTTTCCAGAGAGCAGTATTGAGCATATTTGCTGAGTTGGTTCATGGTTCGGTGGAAATCTACATGGATGACTTTACTCCTTATGGGTCTAACTTTCAAGAAGCCTTGTCCAACCTAGGAAAATTTTTAAGCAAGTGCATTGAGATGAACCTGTCCCTTAGTCCTGAAAAATGTGAATTCCTGATGACTGAAGGGACCATGCTAGGTCATACCATTTCTCAGCAAGGATTGTAGGTGGATCCTAACAAAATTTCTATCACTCAGAAGGTTCCACCTCCTCAAAAGGTGAGAGATGTTCGGAGTTTTCTAGGCTTGGTGGGATATTATAGAAGATTCATCAAAGATTTCAGTAAGCTAGCCTCGCCATTATTTAGCCTCTTAGGAAAAGATGGCGAATTTAAATGGACTAATGATTACCAGGAGGTTGTGGATGAATTAAAAGGTAAGCTGGTATCCACCCCGATCTTGAGAAGTCCAAACTGGGCCCTACCTTCCCACATCCACACTAATGCCTCGAACAAAGCCATAGAAGTAGCCTTAGGAAAAGTTGAGGAGAAATTGCCATATGCCATATACTTTGTTAGCAAAAACCTGTCTAAGGCAGAGATGAACTATACGGTAACCGAGAAAGAGTTCCTGGTTGTAGTCCATTTCTTAAACAAGTTCAGACACTACATCACTGGTTATCAAACATTTTTAACACACTGATCATGCTGCAATTAGATATTTAATGAATAAACCTGATGTGAATTCTCGTGTCATTAGATGGCTACTTTTGTTGCAGCAATTTGATTTAACTATTGTTGACAAGCCAGGTAAGGAAAATGTTGTCACTGACTTCCTATCTAGATTGGATTTGCCTGCAGGTGAGGAAGGGACAGTGGATGACCAGATGCCGGATGAAAACTTGTTTGCTATCTCAATACTCTCTCCATGGTTTGCTGATATAGAAAACTACTTGGTCTTAGCATAGTTCCCTTCGCATCTATCCTTGAAGGAGAAGGGCAGAATCGTGAGGAAGAGTGCCCCATTCAGTTGGATCGGGGGCAACCTGTTTAAACTCGGCCTAGATCAGATCTTGAGGTGTTGTGTTAGGGAGGAGGAAGTATTTGACATCCTCCTAACCTATCACGATGGACCATGTGGAGGCCACTTTGTAGCAAAAAGGACTGCCTTCAAAATTCTACAGGCTGGCTACTATTGGCCTACTCTTCATCAAGATATCAGAAGATACATCAGCCAGTGTGACTAATGTCAAAGGATGGGGAAACCTACTCCAAGGGATGAAATGCCCCTCCAACCTCAAGTGACTTTCGAGCCATTTGAGAAGTGGGGCATGAATTTCGTGGGGCCTATCAACCCTCCTTCAAAGAAAAGGTCTTACATCATTGTGTGCATCAACTACCTGACAAAGTGGGCAGAAACAAAGACAATCAAGGCATCGACAGAAGAGAAAGTGGCTGAGTTCTTAAGGGAAAATATCTTCTACAAATTTGGATACCCAAGAGAGTTAGTCACTGATCAAGGAAGCCAGTTCACCTCCAACCTGATTGAAGATTTTCTCACGCATCACAAGATCAAGCACAAGACTTCCACCCCATATCATCCCCAAGCAAATGGACAGGTGGAAGTCACTAATAGAGCATTGGAAGGGATTTTGACTAGGTGGTGAGCAGCAGCAGAAAGGATTGGGCAGATCGCCTGGTTGAGGCCACTTGGGCCTACAACACCACTTGGAAAACTACAACCGGTTTTACACCTTATGAGATGGTCTATGGGAAGAAATCTCTGTTGTCCATAGAGTTCGAGTATAACACATTGAGGGTGGCAGCTCAGCTGGACCTAGATCTCAGGCATGCTCAACGTGAAAGATTACTGCAGCTGAATGGATTAGATGAAAAAAGAATGTAGGCCCTCCTCCACTCAGAAGTAGTCCAACTTCAGAGGAAGATATGGCATGACCAACACCTTAATGAAAAGAAATTCCAGCCGAGAGATTGGGCACTACTGTATGACTCAAGATACAAGGATTTCAAAGGAAAGCTGAGGACAAGATGGCTAGGACCATACGCAGTGGAGAAGTGTAATGACAATGGCTCAATCCTTATCCAGACCATTGATGAAGAAGCCATTCCCATTCTTGTCAATGGGCATCGGTTGAAGATCTACAAGAAACCTCTTTTGAGACAGGAGTTCATTGAAACTTTGGAAAAATCAGTGCTGGTAGTGGAGCAAGGCTCTACCCCTATTCCACCCACACTTTGATCATAAAAAAAAAAAAATATAGAAATAAAAAAGATCCTTGGGTGAAAACCTTTCTGAGGTGCCCAGGGCAGACAATGAGGGTGAAAACCTCATGGAGGTGCCCTAGCTATCCCTACAAAAAAAAATGTGGAATAAAAATATCTTTGGGTGAAAACCTCTTTGAGGCGCCCAGGGCAGACAGTGAGGGTGAAAACCTCTTTGAGGTGCCCTCGCTGCCTCAAAAAAAAAGAAAAAAAAAGAAGAACAAACAGAAAAAAGACAAGAAAAAAGAAAGAAGAAAAAAAAAAACAAAACAAAACAGAACTATTCTCTGTGAAATAATTGCAGGTTGCAGGACATCCTACATTGCAAGAAAGGAGGGCACACAAAACGAGGACATGGGTCTATACCAAGGTCAAGAACACCCTTCCAGACACCCCCCTCCATGGCCACTCACCTCTCCTAGGATTTGGTCACATTTGGGTTTAGATTGGGCCTTCTACAGGAAGTTCTAAGCTTTCTACAGGAAGCTACATGCTTTTCTACAGGAAGCTATAGGATTTTCTACGGGAAGTCCTGAATTTCTACAGGAAGCATCCTGTAGAAATTTCGACGGGCCAGATTCAAGTTTGAAGAGGGAATCTGATGGTTGGGATCAGTTTGTTAGACCTGAGGCCACACCTCTATCCAATCTAACACCATGTGGCGCCCTGTTCCATCTCTTGACACCTCTGTCACCCTCATGGTTGTGTGTTCCTACACAGTCATTTCAGAAACCCTGTTTCCCTCAGGTTGACAGCAAAGAAAAATAGGAAAATTTCAAGTGAAAAAAAAAATCAAGCAACAAAGGCTCGCACACACTACCCGTTCAAGCTCCACCTAGACTCTTCATCATTGAACGTGCCCTGCTTGTTTAGCCTGCATCCCAGGAGGAGAAGTTGCTATAGGATATCCTATAGGAATCCTGTAGTAGCTGATCCATCTGGAGTACATACTATGGAGCCAATAGCAGTTGAAATCGACACAGGGAACATGCAACAAGCTCCGCTCGTGAACACATCCTCAACAGCTGAAATCAATCGGAGCCTGTGCATGCATCGTTTACGATCAAAGGATCGGGTCCCGAAGCTGTGCATATAGCATCACCCAATGAAAAAAGGAGTTCCAGCGCCTGTGCACGAAGCAGTAGTGAGCAAATCCATCATTCCACTTCTCGAACCCTGCAAAACACGTCCACGGCCACACAGGTAAGTGTCTAACCTTATTCGTCAAATTGCATAGACTATACTCTGAAAACTGCATGTCTGTGAAATGGTGCAGATTGAATGAATTTGGTGGCCAGTTAACTGGCCACCCACAGTCATTCGAATGGCCTCGTGGGATTCGAACGAGCTTGGTTACACCAAAGAGATGGGTAGCCGAAAAGTGGGAAGTGTCCAGTCGGGGAATCAGCGAACTGACAATGGTGGCGGCGGTTAATGGCAGAGGGGAAGTAATGGCGGCCAGAGACACGTAGGAGAATAATGGCCGTGACGTTGGCTAACGGATCGACTAGGAAACCTCGCCCCCTTGCCAGGAATTGCACCGTAATTCAAAATTGCTCGACCAAGAACTCACGATGAACCGCTGTCATTTACACTTGCAACTATTTTCAGGAAAGTACACTTCCTTCACCTCTGTAGTTTGTTAACCCGAGCTCATCAGCACATTTCAAAATCCTCCTGTGTTCCAGAATTGTTCAGAAGCGCCGTGACGTCCTCCAGTACCTGGAAAAGGTCTCTACAGGAAACATGACATAGCCTCCCAAAGTAGAGAAACCTCGACTGCCTGCATCGAAATTGGAGTTTCGAAGAGAGGTAGGCTCGAAAACACCATTCCCATGCATGATATTTCGAAAGGTGGTAAATTAAACTATCTGGAGTAGGATAAGTAGAAGAAAGTTTGCCTGTGGGTCAAGAACAATAGTTTGCTTGTATGATACATGGAATTTTTCAGTTGGTTCTACTTCGAGTTCTCCTCCATGATTCCTGTTAAGAAATTCCTCTTATAAAAATGATAAACCGCTGTGAGGGCTAACCTGTGCATGAATAATGTGACTTTTATGTGGATTGAATGCATTATGGGGATGAAAATTAAGCTTTGCACTCTATCTGTGGGAGTCTAATTCCTATTGATAGTCGAGTTTTGGGCCAACAACAGTATAACTAGGGAATTGGGAAAAGTGAAATATAAACACCTGAGGTACACTATCTTCAAAGTTCAGGGGAAGAAACCATAAACAGAATACCCTTTCTAATCAAAGCACAAGCCAAAATAGAGTACTCTCACCATGCCAGGAGGGTTTATCAGGAAGGAACCCTCAGATTCCAGAAGATTGCGTGAACAGCCCACAGTAGTGGACCTCTTCACTCGTGCCAACTGGATGGCATTTTGTGACAAAATTCAATGACACGATGATGCAATAATGGAAGAATTCTTGCTGTCTCTGCAACCTAAATCAAAGACACTGGCCACTGTGAATTTCAGAGGCTAACCTTAAAGCTAACCCCTGAATTCATTAGCTGAGTCACTGACTTTCCATTAGGGATGCCCTAGAGCAAAGAGGAAAGAGGACTAGGCCAAAAAGCCAAGAAATAATTCTTCCTACCAGAGGAACAGTTTGTAGAAGATAAGAATGGGGTAAGGAGGGCCAGTTTACATCCTCTGTGGAGTGAATCCAGTCTCCAAATTATGAAATACATTACCTGTGAAGGGCGGTTCAATATTGTTTACAGCTATCATTTCCAGCTGCTAAAAGAACTAAGACATGGTTTGGATCTACCCCCAGAGCAGAAGTTAAGCATCCCCTATTTTCTCTTGCAATCATTGATTGAATGTGGCACAAAAATGAAGGAAGGGACACCAAATCAGCTAGCCCATCATGGGCTCATCAAGCTTCTGGTAGAGGATGGCCTCCATACCTACACTGTCCCCCTCTCCTGGGAAATTTTCTGCAATATGTCAAAAGATGATGATATAAGAATTCTGGCCGAGGAACTCACCTCATCTAGCAGTGAAGAAGGGAGAGACCTTGAAGCCAAAAAGAAAATAAAGGGGGTAAGGGAACCCAAGACAAACCACCACAGAAAGAACAAAAAGAGACACAAGAGAAAGGCCAAGCTTCCAAGCCAAAAACTGTGGGTGGAATAAAGGCACAAACACCAAGGGAGAAATGATTGCAAATCAGGGGAGAGAGGACAGAAAAAGTCCAAGAAAGTAAGGGAACACCCAAGGCAACCACAGAAAAATTGAAAGAGAAGACACCCCCAGCAAAGTAGGCCAAAACACAGAAACCCGTTTCTACAAGAATCCGGAAAACTGTTTCTACAGGAAGCCAGAAAAAAGTCAGCACAGGACTTTCTACAGGAAGTATGAAGACAGAAAAGAAAAAGGAGAAATCGCTTGGAATCTTGGCCAGGGAGGCAGCAGCAGTGCTGGTTGCCTTAAGCATAGACCCAAAGCAAAAAGGGAAGAGAAAAAGGGAGCCTTCTGTGTATTTTAAGGCAAGAAGGAGCACGAGGATAAAGATTGGCAGACCCCAGCCACCGTCAAAAGAACCAATCATGATTGTAGACACCCTAGATACACAAAAGGAGAGGTCGCCCTCCAAGGCATTCATCACTTATGAACGGGGAAGCCCGAAGACATCCACCTGGAGAGAAAGAATGAATATTGTTGGCATTATGGATAAAGTGTTGTCCTTGATGGCAACTCTTGCAGGAGATGGAGCACTGTACATCAGATTAGTAGCAGAGATTGATGATCAGCTTTCAAATATTGGAGAAAGTAATGGGTACGCAGGTACTCAGTTCAAAAGGCACGTACATGCAGGTATTCCATACAAAAATTGCGTACATACCCGCAGGTCACCCATTCAGAAGGTGCGTACCCCCAGTGCACACTCTTCAAGGCAGTAAAGCGCGCACACGTGGGGTTTCTTATGTTTAACCCTTGGTATTTAGCCGACGGTATTGTATTATCATGGTTTTGGCTCGTGGTATTAGTCCATGATTTGAGGAAGAGCTTGCCTATATAAAGCAAAGGAGATCATTTGGGTTGGGCATCTCTTGAAAATTGAATATCTTAAGATCTGAAATATTGGGTTCTCAGTTTAAAAGCTTGATCTATAAAAGAGAAGTTGAAAGCAAATCTGTGAAGGGTGATCTCTCGAGCGCAAGATCAGATCTGAGCATCTGACTGTATTTCGGCCCTAATCAGAGGTGCGCAGGTGATTAACGGTGTGAGTGTGTGGGTACACAGAGGGGACAAAGGCGAAGTGCGTGGGTACGTAGAGGCGACGAAGGTGCAGTGCGTGGGTACGCAGAGCGACAGTGGTTCAGGTGCATATGCACAGTAAACGTACGCGGCGCGAAATTCTTTCTAGGTGCGTGCCTACTGTGGCAGTACGCGGCGCGATAGTCTTCTAGGTGCATTCCTACTGTGGCAATACGCGGCACGATAGTGCATTTGGGTGCGTACTGTATGCAGCGCAGTAGAAGAAGCAGTGCGTGGTCACGCAGTGCAGCAGAAGGAGCTCTGCGGGTATACGCAGAGAAGCAGAGGGTGAAGTGCGTAGCGACGCAGGCCTGTGAAAGGAAAAATGCGTACCTGTCTTAAGATCTTCTGTTGGCTGAATTTTTCTATTGATAAGGTGTTTTGGGTTCAGTTCTGTTATTATTGATCTGGTTACTGCAGCTGACTGTGTAATTTACATGTACTTGATGATCATTTGATGTTTATGGATCCAGTTTGAAAATTTATGAAAAGTGGTCCTTGAAAAGAAGTAGGGGGTTGTAGCTCCCTTCCAGGAGAGACTGGAAAACGAGAGAGAGTTGTAGCTCTCTGCAGGTTGCAGCCTGCGTACTGGTAAAGGACTGCACCAGTACAAGACCATTGTAAAAGGAGTTTCTAATTTGAAAGAAGATAGAGACATATTGCAGCAGGTGGTTTTCACCCACATTGGGTTTCCACCTTATATCTGGTGTTCTTTGATGTGACTGTCTGATTTTCTTGTTCATGCTCATTATTTTATGGTACTGATATGCAAAAATAATTCAAAGTGTAAATAAGGAAGATTTGGTAAAAGAACTAGATAATACTGATTCACCCCCCCCCCTCTCAGTATTATTTTCAACAGATGTTAGACACAAAGGCCTCTCTACAGGATGCTGAGACAATTCTACGAGATTCTTTGGCTAGGCTAAAGGAGACCAAAGAGTTGGAAGATAAGGCAGCTACATCATCCCAGGAGGAGGAAAAGACTGAGAAAATTGAGGAACCAAGATCTCAGCCCAACTTGGGGTCTTGCTACAACTTGCTAGAGGCAGGAAGAATAATTCCCCAAAAATTTGCAGTGTTGCTCTTCTTTGCACTAGAGGAAGAGAGAGTGAGGACCCACACTTGGATGAAAATCACCAAGGCCAAGGGTGTGGCAGATATAGGTCCTTTGGAGGAAAAACTCAAAGAGGCAAGGAAAGAATTGGCTTGGGTATGGCATATAGAAAGTAGCCAGGGGGCCAGGCTCTAGGAAGAAAATGAGCTGCTCAAATAGTAGCTACAGTCACAGGGACACCTTATGGAGGATAGGCCCCACACCTTGGGCGGACAACAGCAATAGGAGGAGCCCACAACAGCCAATAAAACACCTAATGAATAGTAGAGAAGGGAAGGAATGCAGGCTGAAATTGAGTCACTGAATCAAAAACTACAGGAAGAGAATTGCAAGCAGGCCTAGAGATACAGTCTTTGAAACGACAGGTACAAGAAAAGGAGGCCCAACTGGCCTGCATGGCTAGTTGGGTGATGGAGGCTCTGTAGTGTAGGCAGCTAGCCAAATCCTACGAATTATACCTCAAGGATCAGTGGTTGTAGTTTCAAATCAACACTTTGGCACAGAGAGGTATCACTCCATTTCAGAACTACTCTCAATTCATGGCTCTATGTGACAACAGCTCATCCGAAGACAAGGCCAAGCTATCCGAGTTTTACCTACACAACTTGGCCCTTCCCAACATGAACTCATGGGACCCTAACGCTGTGGTAGGGGATGTACAACTTATGGCCATGGCCTCTTGGCTAAATCATGAAGAAAAGAGAGTAGCAGAGGTCCAAAAAATTATGAACAGAGAGCTACATGAGCTACTATTGATTAGAGCAGAACCGGAGGATCCTTTAGCATTGATATACGCCCACTAACGCTTGGCTAATGACCCTCAGGCCCAACTAGATTACATGGGAAGAGAAGCCCAAGCCATAGCCCATTTTGAGGACATGGAGAGACTGCTTGGGGATAACTGTGTTCATGCTTGCTCCCAAAGGTGGAATTCACTATCCTACAACCTAGATATTAGAGAATACCACACCCCCACAAGGATGAGGGAGGCCTTGGCAAGGGTGCCTCTCTACAAACAGTCCATGCAGAATCTTCAGGCCAGCTGGATCAGCCTCAAATTCAGTCCTCCCTTGCTTTTGGGGTTGTTAGAGGGAGTCAGAGAAGAGGAGAAGCACAAGTAGTGGGAAGAAGTGGAAAGCAAAGCAGGATTTCATGATCGTGCAGAAGATATCACTTCAGAGGCCAGGGATGTGAGGGAGGCGGTCAAGGCTGTCCAGGACGATGAGTTGGACTAGTTTCTCAGAGGATGAGTAACCTATTTAGTAGGGGGTGATGATGAGCCCTGAATTAGGTAACTTATTGGGCTCATTTTGCCTAATTGTCCTTGTTCAATCCTCCATTTTTCATAGATTATGCATGTATTTTAGTATTTTTATGTTGTTTGAATGAATAAGGGTGGTCACTCTACTAGGGAGGCTAATACGTGGTTATTTCATGTTTTTTGGACAAGTTTTGGAGCAAAACCAAGCAATCATGGGATAGGTGACAACCAAGCTTGAGGTGAGGATTCATAGGGGGGATGTCTCTGGCATTAAATGACCCTTCCTCGAAATCTCCACCCTCAAACTTCGAGCTCAACAGGCCACTAAAACAAATCTTAAAGGCAGCCAAGTAGCTTTGGAAAGATTGATTGTTTACTGCAGTTAGAAAAGCCAAGTCCCTTGAATTTAGGAGGGCTACTAGGCCCTTCGTAGTGTATAAATAAGGCCTTAGCCTTCGTAGTTTAGTTTTGGAACTATTGTAATTTTTCACTAGAGTGCTATCATTTTTCCAGCTCGTTTTCTTGTAGCTACTGCTGTATAACTTTCTTGTGATGATTATTTTTGGATAATGAGAAGAAGATCTATTTGGAATCATCTATGAGTTTTTTATAGGAGCGTGTAGCTCTTGGGGTTGGGCCTAACCTAAGAGCCAAGGCCTCCTTCATGTATTGTTATCTGTTTTCTTTGTGTCTTTGCAAAATAATTTCTGTTTAGTAGATTAACAACTTGTTGATTACATAGGTCATGGTTAATGATCAGATAGGATTTTGCATGCTTAGATTTAGTTTATAGATTAGTAAAAGGGAATATCTCTATAAAAATTCCATCAAGAACCTCTAATCTCACCTCTCCCTCAGTGGGATCATGAGCTGGGACAAAGGTGACATTGCTGCCAACAAAAACGCTGTTTTGCTTTGTCATGCAATTCTTAGTGATGGAATCCTCATTCGCAGATGCTGATATTAGTAGTGTTTAAATGCTTCAGTTGATGATTACTTTGTTGCATAAGTTATTTCATGCATTTCATTTCGAATAAACTGTTGTTCATTTCCTTTTGCTGTTACTTAGGTCAGAATAGAGTAACGTAATTAGGTCATAGGTTTTATAAGAGTGTGTTGGTTCAGTTTGAAAAGCCACTTGCAGAGTACTTGTTACCCCTCCTTACCTACAAATACTCCATCCAACCTACCTGTCTCATCCTTCACTTAGAACCCTTACCTTGCATTTGCCTCATTTGCTTACTTGCCATGATTCTCATCTTCTTGTGCAACACTATTTCATCCTTCCTTGAACAAATCTAACCATCTACGCCACTCCTCAACTCCGTCCTCCAAGTCCTGAACTCCCCTACACATTTATTTCACCTCCATACTCATTCCTCCACCTTTTTCCCTCCATCCATGCTCCAAAATCCCATTTCTGAACATCCTGTAGAAAATTACAGACATCCTGTAGAAATTCCAGACATCTTGTAGAATCCCTGCAGACTTCCTGTAGAAGCTCACGAAGGCGGTTTCATGAAGGCCAAACTCTATGAAACTCTCAGGAAGGGTGCTATGGACCCCTTAGGTCCTCTCTGAACCTTCCCAACCTCTTCCAAGAATTTCCTCTCGCCAATCCACCTCTGCATAGTCAAAAACAGTTAAAAATCGCATGCATAATAATTCTAACAACTTATTCAAAACTACAAAAAGATGGTTCTCTCAGATTTTGCTATAGACATAGCTTAGATATATGCATTTCATCCTCTTAGAAGTCAATGGCATCTCTCCCAGTATCTTGCATCCTCTTTCTTGCATCAGTAGGGCTAGCTGGTAAGATTAGGATTTGCTAGGGTTTGCGTTTGCTTTCAGCTTTTCAGTTTCCTTCTGCAGATAGATTAGCTTCCTTCAAGCTAGCTTCCATCCTTCAGTTAATCAAACTCTTCCCAGAGCTCATAGAAGTTGGTTTGAGCCCCTAGCGGACTTGTGCCAGCTGACCAAGTGACAGTTGTGGCAAGAGCTAGTACTTGTGCATACAACATCGTCGCTTCCAAGTTTGTTATGAACTACCGGGTTGATAAAAGTAAAGAAGGGAGTCCCAGGAGTTGCAGCATTGTTGCTGCAATACTGGAGCTCACTACTGATGCAAAAAACTTAAGACTACTCTAAAGCAAAGAATGAAAGTAAATTTTTTATCGCTTCTTATTAGCCACTTAAAATGTTTAGATAGAATATAAGTTCCTAATGCTCATTTTCGTCCAAACACTGAAAGCAAATCTCAAGCCAAACAAAATGCACTTTCACTCGCAAAAGGAAACCACTTCAAAACAAGGCAAAAGAAAGAAAAAACCAAGTTTTTAAGAAGTTTTCTTTTAAAAGCGAAAAACAAATTTTCAAAAGCGCTCCAAATACTATTGAAAACTTTGAGACTGAAAAATAGGCGACAAAAACACTTTGCAAGTTATCAACCCAAAGTGGGTGAAAACTCAACAAAATAGGTGTTTTAAGATGTTCTTAACAACCAAAAAGTAGCAAAAAGAGCTTGGTGACAATGATCAAAACACCAAGAAAGACAACTTTCAAAATCCTCACTCAACGACTTTCAAAAGTGAGAAAAGAAAATGGAAACAAGATGCAGTTTTGACACAAATCAAGAAGATCACAAAGATAAAGTTTGTCACAAATATTGAAACCAATCTTTCTACTCTGGAAGACCAGAATAGCCAAGAGTCTCAGAAAGAAATCTCATGTGCTCAAACACAAATGATGACACTTGCGACAAAACAAAAACAAGACCAAAACTTTCCACAATAAGAGAGAATTCGAAACTGGAAACTTGGTGCAAAACCAAATACTGACAACAAAAATTGACTGCTCAGGAAATACTCAGACCAGCAAACAAAATCTTCTGAAAAAAAAAAAATACTTGACAAAATCTTGGTAAATTAGGGTATACGCGACTGTGTCAATACATAGTTGCGTGTATAGATGATTCAGCCCAAAGAAACTTGTGAATACACTATTTCATATGGGGAAACTTGCATACATACACTACTATAACCTGACAAAACTGCAAAAAGAGGTATGACGAAACTGCTCATACTTGAAGTCTAAGTTTCTACAGGAATAGACAAATCAATTACAGCAAGAACACTAATGGCTAAGCCCTGATTGGCTTAAATTAACCCAAACTAGGAACAACAATACTGTTGTCCTCAGTGGAGTCGCAAATTCTGTTGAGGGATAAAGTCCCCTAGGTTTTTGGGTCAATACCCTAGTAGAGCGAGGGTTATCTACAATAAAAAACAAGCATTCCACACAACCATGATACTTAAACAAGCAAACTACACAAAGAGAGGTGCACCTGGGGGTCCTTCGTTCGGGTAGATCCAGCCAGGGTCCAAACCCTCTTGGAGTTCCTCTCGATCCTTGAACCTGAAAATCAGGTCATTCAAATAAGCATAACAATATATGGACCAAGTATCATATAGAAATCAACTTCATAACATATTTAAAAATGGTTAGCTATACAATTGAAATAATTATTCATATGCAAACCATAAAAATAACATCATATGCATAAAGAAGATTGATTGGGAACAAAACAAATGTTTCATTATTGTAGATAACTAAAATAAAGCAAGGAATGATATCACCTGAATCTTCCTCTTGTTGGCTCCAAGCGGAACCATCCTCCAGATCCATCCAATCCCAAGTCTTCAAAAGGCTCCTTCCATGACTCACACAAATATATCTCAACTAGTAAAATGACATCATAACTCAAGGAAACAAGGGTTTCATGTAGTGGGGGAAGTACTAGAAGCACAAGGATCTTCAAACCTGATCAAGGATAATAGAGTAATTTTCTCTTTTCTCTCCTCCTTAAGGCCTTCCCATTGAAGCCTTTTTATACTTCTCCCAAAGTAGTTTTTTAGTTGGGAATTCATTGGGAACAGTTAGGCCATGGGCACTAATAGGTAATCAACACATAAAACCCGTGATCTTCGCTCGAACTTAAGGAGATTTAATTTTTTTAAGTGTTTTAAGACATATATGTGGGTTGGGTATACACTGACCCACATACACGTGTTTAGCTTTGGGCAATGTCACGTACAGGGAGTAAAACGTTGTTTTTTAAGTATTTGAACCAAGTTTGGAAGGAGGGGTTGCCCTAGGCCATAAATGAAGCATCACAAATATCAAGGGTGAGATTTGGAGCTATAATAGAGGATTACCTATATCTTCGTTAGATCTACCTGAATTCCAACTGTTGAAATGAAATTACCCAGAATCAGGTCCTCTGTCATCATCATATGACACTTCTCATGAATTAAGCATAGCCTAGTAGTAAAACACTATTCTAGGTTCTTTAGTGTTTGTAAAGTCTGATCATAGTCATACCCATAGGGTGTGAAATTTTCCATGTACAACTCCAATCCTTCGTTTATCAAGTTTGCAAAAATAATGAGTATGGCTCTTTGGAATGTAGCAGGTGCATTGTACAATTTGAAAGGCAATACCCTATAAGAGAATGTTCCCCAGGGGTAGGTGAAAGTAGTTTTATCCTGGTCTTTAGGGGAAATTTGATTTTGGTTGTATCCACTGAAACCATCTACGAAAGAGAAGAATTTCTTTCCTACTAGTTTATCAAGGACCTAGTCGGTAAATGGAAGGGGAAAGTGGTCTTCTTTCATTGATTTGTTGAGTTCTTTGTAGTCAACGCATATCCGCCATTTCCTATTCCTATTGGGGACAACTACTAATGGAGAAACCCATTTACTATCAGATATAGGATAAATAAAATTCACATCTAATAGTTTTTGAAGCTCTTCTTTCACAATATCCTTTGAATGAGCATTTAATCTACACTACGGCTGTCGAATGGGTCTTACATCTTTTTCAGTGCAGATGTGGTGCATGCATAACTAAGGGTCAATCCCTTTTGTCTAGGTAGTCCCATGCAAAAGCCCCTTTATATTTCCTACGGAATTGGATAAGTTTTTGTTGCTGGCCATTACTCAGGTTACTGTTAATGTTCAGGATTTTCCTTTGCTCGATTTCAATAGGCTTTCTATTATAGACAGTGGTTGTTGGTATTGGTTGGTCATTGATGTCTCTCAAGCAATCTTCTTCAATCTCATTATCAAGGACTGATTCAATCATGTGAAATCTCAAATTAGACACTGCAGCAGGGTGGTTGATAAAGGTGTTAATGACATCATCTTCTATTTGATTTTTGAATTCAAGCGCATCTGCCACAGTCAACGGTGAATGAATATTTTCTTCTAAATATGTTGCTGGTTGTTTCCGAGTTTTTACAATGGTCAAGCTTGGGTAAGTAGGAGGGTATAAAGCTAGATTATTAACCACATTTCCTCTGGTTATGGCCATACTTCCTGTTTGACAACCTATATAAGCGTCAACTGTTGCTAGCCAAGGCCTTCCCAATATTAAGGGATGTCCATCTAGCCGATTTCTGGGGTTGATAATGAAAAACTCTGATGGATATTCCCAAGAGTCTACAAAAGCAATCACATCTTGTAATGTTCCTTCTGCTTAATGACTGAACGATCGACAAGTTCCAGCAAGGTAGTGGTTGGTTCTAAGGTTGTGTTGCCAAGAACTTCACAAGTTTCTGTTGTAATAATGTTAATGGTTGCCCGTAATTCAACTAAAGCATTGGGAAAAGAGCAGCCATTTATTTGGACTATGATAATGAGATTCCCTGGGTCTTCATATTTTACATGTGTCTCTTTGCCTAGTAATAAATCAGACAAAGTTCTGACGACATGGACAGTTGGTGTTATTTTTTTTTCGTCACATACTTCTTTGCACACAACTCTTTAATGGTTTTAGCATATATCGGAATATCTTGAATGGCCTAGAGGAGGGGTATTTTTATACAGATATTTTTGAGTTCACCCAAAAGATCAAATTTAGGATATTCAATTGGTCGAGGTATTATCAATCTTTCTAGGAACGGGGGAGAAGTAATTATGATTTTTTCGGGATCTTTCTTCTTGCCTATATCTTCTCCCTATTTTGTTTGCTGGTCATCTACAGTAGAAGGCTTATTTAGATGCGTTTCTTTAACTTTAGGTTGCAGATTTTTGTCCTCATCTGGGGCAATTACGTGTCCAGATCTTAACTTAAGTTCATTACATTCTCTCGACTCAACTTCAGGGTCCACACTCTCAATAATTTGTATTGACTGGATCATCATGTTGTTAATTTTCAAATTTGATTGAGCTAGGAGTTATGGCCATATATTAGGTTTAGGATTTTGCTGCAACATGTAAGGCGTTGGTAATGTTGGTTGAGGCAGAGGAGTTGTTCCCATAGGTTGGTTTGCAGATCGTTGCCAATTTGGTTGCCAGTTCTGATTTTGTGAGGTAGAAGGAGACCATTAAGAGGAATAAGGGGTGTTCTTCCAAAATGGTGAAGGGTAAGAGGAATTTGGCCAATTATTGTTTGGATTTGATTGGTTGGGCCATGGTGGCATAGAAATTGCTTGAGGTAGCCAAGTAAAGAAAGGTGGTTGGTTCTGCCATGATGCCCCTGAATACTACTGAGAATTAAATTACAAAGAAGGAAAGAACAAAGATGGTTATGTAGGCATACTTGTCAGACGTGCTTGCCATTAATGACACTGGTTCAACAGATATAATCATTCCACTTCCTCTTCTACTTCCTTGAAAACTGCTTTTAATCCAGGAAGCAATGAACAAATTTCCATAGCATGATCCTTAGTGAAAATGGTGCATGTTTGTATCATATTTAATGGGAATTCTCTATGATTGTGTTTCTTTCTTCAACGTGGATAAAAATAGCTAGATTCTATTCTTCTTCGGCCTGCTTTTGTTTGGCTTGCATGATATACAATTGTGTCGCCAGGGTCCCTAAGATATCAGTCTTGAAATCTTCCAGCAGATTTCCGATTTCAACTCATGTAATGCTTCCTCCTGAGGCTTTGTTGTCTCTAGTGATTGCATCACATCTGGTTGGTTTCAGCCTTGTACTACCTCTAGAGCACCTGATGCACAATTGTATAATATATTCATAATTCTCTTGATAAATATCACCCTTCCGCATTAAATTCAGTGTTTCTACCCATTGGTATTTCATACCTTTTATCATCGTAGTTTTAAGAACTTCAAGAGGCAAATTTTCATAAGGAGATCTTTCCAGATTATATTGAAAACATTCTACATATTCTTCAAGAGTCTTGTTAGTCTTAGCTACTATTTGAAAGATTTCATTCTTCAGTTCTCTAGTTTGGTATTAATGTTGGTATTTTCTTAGAATGGTTGTTTTCATTTGGTCCTAGTCAGTAATGGTACCTCCACCAAGCCACACAAACCAATGTAGAGCTGCTCCTTTCAGAGTAGAGTGGAATAGTTTCAGCTTCTAGGGGTTGGTAGTGTAATTATATCCCCTACATAAAACATCGAATTCCAAAAGGAATGCATCAGGATCCTCTGAATTTAGCCCATGGAAGGTAGGAATATTCTATAATGGAATAGATTTCATGGGAGAATTGATAGTTGTATCAACAATAGGGTATTGTAATGTAAAGGTCTAAGGTTGTTGCTGATTATGAGCCATTTGGTAAAAAATGTGCCAATATCCTTTAGGGATTTCTGAAGCTAGAGATTTGTTCCTGGGGGATTTAGAGGAGACATTTAGAATGATTTTAACAGCACTACCTTGGTCTGGAATATTGGGTGTCCTCTGTTCAACCACTACTTCAGGAGATTTTGGTTCTGATGATTTAATATTTTCAGCACTACCTATTTCTCCTTATCCTTCACGGAGATTGCAAGAATTCCCTTGTAAAGGGATAGGCTATAAATTTTCAATTTTGTAAAAACTCTCTTCCTTCAGTATTGTTGTGAATCTCGGTGTCAGCTACAGATGGTGACCCTGCAGCCTGAAGGGTTATAGTAGGATTTCTTGTAGAAACGGTTCGGGGTCCTATTGATGACTGAGACCTAGATTTTCTTATGATTTCGTCAATGAAGGTTGATCATCCAAGGGTCACCAATCCCTTATATTTTTCAGATATGGGTGGAGGAATTATATCTTTTTCTACTCTTTTCTTCTTATTCATTCATATAGAAATACAAACATTTATTTCTACGTCAATTCCTACGCAATTTTGCTAAAAAGCGAGCAAAGGAGCAAGCACTTTACTTGCTCGTACACATGTTCTTACCTTCCTTTTTAATACCCAATTATTTCATAGTAAACCAACATCAAACATTTATTTCTACTTCAATTCCTACACAATTGTGTTGAAAAGCGGGCAAAGGAGCAAGCACTTTACTTGCTCGTACACAGGTTCTTACCTTCTGTTTTTAATACCAAATTCTTTCATAGCAAACAAATATCAAAGATACATCACCTTCTATGAAATAGAAACACTCTCCCTGGAAAAGATGCCAAAATGTTGGGCGCATATAAGATGTCTTTTAGAACTCCTAAATGCCTCACATTAATTATCGACCTAGTTAAGTCTTTTTGTTTCAAGAGTGCACACAATATGTGTAGGCGATGTAAATCATTGGATTTACAGAGAGTAATGCTTTAATATAACTTATTTATTTCAATACAATAGTAAATGGTTCAAACCATAAACTACCAAACTTGTAACTTCAAAGAAATTAAACTATTCAAGCATCAAAACTCAATCTTAATAAAAAAGCTCTAATTGCAGTTACAAGCCATAAGCACATCAACCGAGTGCACTGTAGCAGTAACAGGGCCCTTTCAGCTAAATAGGAAGTTCTACATAACAATAATACACCTGATCTAACCAATAATACTCTAGCTCTCAATTAATAGGAAATAACTCTTATCTAATAATTGAATCAATCTACAACACAAATAAATGAAACCAATCAACAGAAATAAGAAATAATGTGTGGAATGCACAAACTTAACACCAGTGATTTATATATCAAATATATCAATCGTAAAACTATAAAACAAAGTAATTAGACTTGCAGTAAAGAGGTAAAAATATAACACAAGGAAAAGTAGTGAAATCCACCAGTGATCAGGCCCAAGCCGCTAGTGATTACTACCTAGTTACTTAGAATATCATGAGAAAACAGAAACATGAATTATATGTTACTCATTAACTTTGAATTTCATTACAGTTATGATGTGTTCTTCAGAATAATTCTCTTTCTCTTAAAATTACATCCGAAGTAAAAAGGAAAAAGTTGCTCTATTCTATTTTCCCCTCTTATAGCCAAGGAGGAAAATAGATAACTGTGATTCCTCAGGATCAGGGGATCCTGAGGAATCAGGGGATCCTGAGGAATTCACGACCAAATGCTATTATTAGAACAATCTTCTATCCTGCACTTATCCTTTTGATTCACTTCTCAATTTTATTGCACAAGACGCGCTCTTTTCTCCTTGTTTAGCCTTTGTTGTTCAATAGATTGAACAGTAATTGTCCCATTTGCTAATCTCTGTATAAAAAGCAACAAAATTTAGTTTTGATAGTCAAATCATATCAAAAGTGGTTTCATTCAATTTCTATTGAAATTCTATTAAAACCTTATTACATCATGGCACAAATGCATAAAAAGGAAGAAAAAGACAATGTAATCAAGGGTAAATTTATACCTATTGCACGGCCTAACAGTGTTTTTATTTTCTTGTGGCTTCAATATGTTGTCCTGGGTCACTTTGCCTTGGATTTGTCCTTTGTTCTACAGTTTGGGGGAACCTTTCCCTTGCTTCAGATTCGTATATCCAAAGTCTCCCTTCTTCTGTTTAAACTTCTGCTTAATCATGACATCGTATCGGTAGACAACGCCAAGTGAGGAGATTTCCAAGAACTCCATCTCATCCTGGATGTGTTTGTGAAGAAAACCATGGTACTTGAGTACTATATGCCACTCAAAATCCTTGATACCCAACTTCATATGAAGGGTGTGAAACGTTTTGTGAAATCTAACACATCTTAGTCCCTTCCCTACTGCACAGTGGTCCACTTTATGCATTTATCTTCATAGCTCCCGACAGGGTAATACTGCTCCTTCATGGCATCTATAAAAGAGTTCCAAGTGGGTGTGGCTAAAAATAGTGAGGATTTTATCTCCTTCTTCTACTCATAGTAGGTTTCTCACCAGTCGTTGACATGGTGAGTAGCTTTGAGGAGTGAAAAAGGAATCTTTTCCCTATGGGAAAAATCATGAATCGAAAAATATCCTTCCAACAGATTTAACCATCTACCTATAATGTTTGCCTCTATCTAGCCTTAAAATATGCGAATGTCAATGTTGACTAGTACCTTGAAGGGAGTGGTGCCCCCAGAGTGGTTACCAGATGTAGATGTGTCTCCTGTGGGCATCCATAAAAGGATCTGGGCAAAGTTATCCATCATCGCGTTCCTTTGTCACTCGAGGGCTTGCTCGAGCAATATTTTGAAGGGATATCATACTCCCTGAAATTTAGTTTCTTCCACCATGGGAGGCTTTCGGGGTTTTCATAGTTGGTCTTGCAAAGGTTTGACCAATTTGAGCCCTAACTCCTTATACCCTGACTTCATTGGGGACATGAAAAGAAAAATAGTGAAATAGCAAACTGCTTTGATACCACTGATCTAGAGTTATACAAGAACGTAACAGAATACATATGAAAACATAAAAACTGGGATGTAGTAGAAATAGAACTTCATTTCATTAATATCAAATAACTGAAATATGATTACATACATAATGGAAATAAACTAGCTCACATGATGCTAGCTTATCTTTGAGAAGAGATATGGAAACTACATGCCCCTAACCTATGTTAAAATGAGGCTTGGTGGTATTTCTATCATTGATAAATAATGGACAACCCTAAACATCCAAAAACCGAACCCTAGGAGATGAAGCACCAAAACTATGTGCTCAGTTGGGGAAAATGGGTACATCAACTTCACGGGGTCATAACTTTGGCATACGATCTTCATTTGATGTGCATGATACCTCATTTGAATGACCTATCTGAGGAATATAAATTTTTAATAAAAATATTTGGCAAGGTCTCACATTTTCCCATTTTCCAAAAACATGTCTTTTAGAGCCTCAAAACGGCTCCGAAAGTTCAAGACCCAAAAAATAAACTGCCAAAAATAGTAAATTATTCTACAATTACGGAAATTGAAATAAATAGTGGTACAATAGTGGGGGTCAAAGTGGAATAAGCAGGTGAAAACAAATATCTACTTGGATCAGTCCAATCAAGAGAAAAATATGGGGCTTGTCCCCTACTAAAGGATGGTCAAAATAAGGTTGGCTTAAGGCAATTATCATTTCCTTGTAGCTACAAAATTATTAGGAAACTAGATTTTATTCTCTACGGTTTTTGGAGGGAAGTAGACATATCTTCAAGGAGGCTTCCCATCAGATATTTTTGTATAAATAAGGGGCTCAAGTAGCCCATTACAAAATTTTTGGAGATTATAGTTAGCAATAGTGAAGGATTTTTGCTTGATATTCAGTTTTGTAATATTTCATGTATAAGCACATTTGTTGATTAATGAGAAGCATTTTTTGGTTTCTAGACATATTTTTCTTTAGGGATCTCAGTCTCCTTAGGTGAGGGGCTAACCCAGGTGCTCAAGCTCCTTCTTTGTACTTTTATTTTCCATGCATTAGTTCAGTGAGTCATTTTTATGATATCACTTTCAAATATTGTTTTGTGCAGGTTGATAAATTAACTTATTTATCAGTCCCTTTATGCATTTTTATTTAATTTTAAAAAAAGTTCTTTGATATAGTTGGCTTAAGGCAATTATCATTTCCTTGTAGCTATGAATTTATCAAGAAACCATATCCTATTTTCTAGGGTTTTTGTAGGGAAGTAGACCTATCTTCAAGGAGGCTTCCCATAAGCTATTTTTGTATAAATAAGGGGCTCGAGTAGCCCATTAGGGAATTTTTGTAGATTATAGTTAGCAATAGTGAAGGATTTTTGCATGATATTTTAGTTTTGTAATATTTCATGTATAAGAACATTTATTTATTAATGAGAAGCACTCTTTGGTTTCTAGAAACATTTTTCTTTAGTGACCTTAGTTTCCTTGGGTGAGGACCCAACCTAGGTGCCCAGGGTCCTTCTTTGTACTTTTATTTTCCATGCATTAGTTCAGCTAGTCATTTTTGTGATATCACTTTCAAATATTGTTTTGTGCAGGTTGATAAATTAACTTATTTATCAGTCTCTTTATGCATTTTTATTTAATTTTAAAAATAGTTATTTGATATGGTTGGCTTAAGGGAATTATCATTTCCTTGTAGCTGCGAAGTTGTTAGATCTAAGACTTTTGTGATCCATAATGTAGAGAGCATTCTTTCGGATTAATCACATTGTAAGGATTGGGTCGACATTTCGAACCAACTAATGTGGTTCATCCTCAGGACAAGGTGAGAAACCACATGATCTAAGAGAATAAATAGCAAGGATGCATCAAGATTCAGGGTAATCCGTTCAAAACTAGCCATTAGTAAAATAAAATTATTAAGTTAGAAAATAACTATTATGTGATAATTAAATATTTACTGTTGAATTTGTAAATTATTTATCAAATCAAATAATCAGGAAAATGGATCTCATTTTCTAAGGTTTTTGGAGGGAAGTAGACCTATCTTCAAGGAGGATTCCCATTAGCTATTTCTGTATAAATAAGGGGCTCGATTAGCCCATTAGAGAATTTTTGGAGATTATAGTTAGCAGTAGTGAAGGATATTTGCCTGATATTTCAGTTTTGTAATATGTCATGTATAAGCACATTTATTGATTAATGAGAAGCACTCTTTGGTTTCTAGACATATTTTTCTTTATGGACCTCAATCTCCTTGGGTGAGGGCCCAACCTAGGTGGTCAGGCTCCTTATTTTTACTTTTATTTTCCATGCATTTGACTTTCTTAGATTATTATCTCTTTACTCGTTGTTATATCATTCTACAATATATTAGTAAATAAATTCCTGTTTTGTAGACTTACACGAATCTCCATATTTACTCTTTTGAGGAATAAAGTGTTTCATTGTAGGAACAAGGACTCAGGAAGGCCTTCTTGACCTCTCCTTATTCCTCCTTTACCTTATTCGTCT
Source organism: Pinus taeda (assembly GCA_000404065.3). Lineage (NCBI taxonomy): Eukaryota > Viridiplantae > Streptophyta > Pinopsida > Pinales > Pinaceae > Pinus > Pinus taeda. Next base: position 4,834 of record APFE031530104.1, on the reverse strand, counting down.
CTCAAACCACAAGTAGAATGAAAAAAAACTACTCTTGGCTATCTGTTGTAGAAAAAGATGGGCTTCCTGTAGCAGTCCACATATTGCATCAAAACACCTCCAGATTGGAATCTGTTATGAAACCAACTCAAGAAAAGATAGAAAAGATAGATCAATGCCTTAGAATTCAGCCTCTTCGAGGGGGAAACCTCCTTTACATTACATAAATGAACAATTCTTCGATGATTCAAATGATAAAACCTCCTTT
>APFE031530102.1:0-35519 GCA_000404065.3 Pinus taeda | reverse complement strand
ATCTACAGCTGAAGTGGAATATGTGGTTGCTGCATCTTGCTGCACTCAACTCCTTTGGATGATGCAGACCTTGTAGGAATTTCAAATCACTTGTACACCACCTATCTCCATCTTATGTGATAATACAAGTGCAATCAGCATTTCAAAGAACCCAGTCATGCATTCAAAGACCAAGCACATACCGATCAAGTATCACTTTCTCAGGGAACAAGTATTGGAACAAAAGGTTAAATTGGAGTATGTTCCTTCTAAGGAACAAGTAGTTGATATTCTCACCAAACCACTGCCCAGGGAAACTTTTGAATATCTCAGACAGAAGTTGGGAGTAGTTGATGTATCATCTTGCTGTTAAATTTTGTCTGTTTCAGAGAAAAATGGGTGTACGTGTGTTGGATGAGGAGGATCCGCGTACATACGCTGGGTTTTGCAAAGAAAGTCGCGTATATGGAGGCTTGATGGATTTCAGAAGGAGCAGGCTCTAGTTGATGATATTCTGATGTGGGTCTGACAGAGACCATCCGGCACAGGTTCAGGGGGAGCAGATAATCTTCTAATAATGCATTGTTGGCACTATCTTAGAAGCTTTTGATTCGGGTTCATAGTTGCTGATTTCAGGTGGAACAGAGGCAGAGGGGGAACAGAAGGAAATCTTGGTTGCTGATCTGAATGGTGATTGACAGTTGGTGCTGCTATCAGTTGTTGGTGACTTTCATAAGTCATATATTTCGTCTCTATGTCATGTATCTCTTTCTTATATGGTATCAAGGTCATGTAACGGCCTATATTGGTTTCCCCACTATGCTTGGGATGAAGATGTAATGTATTTGGTCATCATATGTAAATTTCTGATGTATTCCCACTTGGTTGGGTGATGGATGTATGTAATGAGTCTTTTGGTGATAGGAAGGTCTTTTATGATGCATAAGTCTTGGTTCTTCTTGAAGAATATCTTTTTGCAGATCTTGCCTATTGTCGGGGGAGCATGGTCAACACAAGCAGAACAGAGATTTCAGCATGTACTCAGGGGGAGCACAACCCTTTGCCCTTGATGACAAAGGGGGAGAGATCTTGGTGTTGCCATCAAGTCCAAAGGGGGAGATTGTTGACATTATGGCATAGGTTTGGAGCTATGGCACAGGTGTTGTCCTTGATGGCAACTCTCTTTGGTAACAGATCTCAGTTCAGGCACTCAGAGAGAAGAAAAAGACATATACGCAAGTTCATCTAAACAAAGGCGCATATACATGCGGGTTATACGTTGAAAAGCGCATATATGTTGGGGATCATACTTTTGGTCCATGGTAGTTAGTCCTTGGGACTTGAACCTATGTTTTGGACCATGGCGTCTCGACAGATGTGTTGATCCCTAGTTTTGGGTTCATGGTATTGAAATGTTATGGTTTTGGACCATGGTATTGTGGACGGCCTAAGACTATAAAAGAGGAAGGAGATCATGTGGCAAATGAACATCCGCATTATTATTGAATATCTGAAAAAGTGCTAGAGCTGGTATATTGGTAATTGGGTTGTGATGCAGATCTGGATCTGAATGAAGGAGGAACCTTAGCGCAAAAAGAAGGATAAGATCTATTCATGGGTCATAATCTTTAAGCTTGAATGATAGTATCTTTATATGATTTTGATCTGCTAGATGTGGCGCTTGCTTGATCTATAAGTCTGATAATCTAGGTTAATTAGTGATTGAATATCTGAAAGAGTGATTTATCCTTTATAGATCTGTACGTAGGTTCAGTGAAGCGAAGGCGCGTATACACGCAGGTTAAGTGAAGTCATAACGCGTATACGTAGGTTGTTTCATACTCAGAAGCGTATGCACGCATGTTTCAGGATGATAAAGTAGCGTATATGTTTTAAATTGTGATCTTGCTGCTTCTGTTCATTGTTGCTGTGTTCTGGGTTCTGTTTTGGTGTGTGGTTACTGGTACTGTGTTTTGGGTATAGTTGTCAGAGAAATATCTACTTGATTCAGATTTAATTTGTAAAAATTGATTGGTTAATGGAGAAGTTCTTAATGGTTGATTGATGCTCATGGATCCAGTCTGAAAATTTATGAAATGTGGTCCCTGGAAGAAAGAAAAGGTTGTAGCCTTCTGTAGGGCAGCACCTACGTACTAGTATCTTGGCTAGTGCAAGAGCTAAAGGGGGTTGTAGCTCCCTTCCAGGAGAAGCTGGAAAACGAGAGAGAGTTGTAGCTCTTTGCAAGTTGCAGCCTGCGTACTGGTAAAGGACTGCACTAGTACATTGTAATCAAAAGTTTCTAATTAAAGAAATATAGAGACGAATTGCAGCAGGTGGTTTTCACCCACATTGGGTTTCCACCTTATATCTTGTGTTCTTGTGTGTGATTGTCTTTTTGCTCTGTTTTACAATCTCTGGTTACTGGTTATTTGATTCTGCATCACTTATTAACAATCATCATCAGAAGTTAAAGTAAATTAAAAGTTTTCTTTGTATACGCGGGTTTCCTTCTGAATAGTTTTGTATATACGCGGGTTTAATTAACTGAAGTAGCGTATACAATTTGGTTTTAGAAAAGGAATAATTGATCTGATATTACTGATTCACCCCCCCTCTCAGTATTATTTCCAACATAGGCGAGTGATTGGGGGCAAATATAATCGATGGATAGTTATTTTACAAGAATTTGATCTCGAGTTCTTATCTGCCAAGTCTAAGAAATCCATAGTTTTTGCCGAGTTAATTTATGAGCTGCCTTGTGGAGAGGATACTATTTATGAGGAAAGTTTTCGACGAGGATTTATTCCTCATCTCTTCACTCGACCCTTGGTATGGAGATATCATTGTCTATCTCCAGACTTCAAAGTTTCCCTCTACTTTCTCTAAAGATGAACACCGAAAATTACGTCACCTAACTAAAAATTATGTTATCCACTCAAGGTTGTTTTCCAGGTTAAAGGACTAAAAGGAACTCTAAGAGGGTTTGGACCCTAGCTGGATCTTCGCAAATGAAGGGCCCCCAGGTGCACCCCTCTTCGCGTAGTTTGTTTATACTAGCATCATCGCTGTGTGGAATGTGTGTTTTTCTTTATAGATAACCCCCCCTCTGCTAAGGTATTAACCCAAGACCCTAGGGGAATTTATCCCTTAACAAACTTCTTCTTGCCACTTATGTAGAAGAGGAACGTCTTTTACATCTGACTCGATTGGTGGTGGGCCCCAGTATTGCAGCAATAATGTTGCAACTCATGGTACTCCCTTCTTTAATTTTATCAACCCGGTAGTTTGTAACAAACTTGGAAGCGATGGTGCTGTATGCACAAGTACTAGCTCTTGCCGCAGCTGTCACTTGGTCAGCTGGCACAAGTCCACTAGGAGCTTAAGCCAACTTCTATGAGCTCTTAGAAGAAGCTTTTTAACTAATGGATGAAATCTAACTCAAAGGAGGCTAATATACTTGTAGAAAGAAGCGAAAAGCGGAAAGGAAATGCAAACCCTAGTTTTACCGACTAACCCTACTGGTGCAAGAAAAATGATGAAAGCTACAAAAAGGAATGCCATTGACTCTTATAAAGGTAAAAATGCATGTGACTAAGCTACTTCTGAAGTGAAATCTGAAAAGAAACATCTTTTTGTATTTTTGAGTAAGTTGGCAGAATTATTATGCATGTGCTTTCACTGTTTTTGACTGTGCAGAGGTGGATCGGTGAGAGAAAATGCTTGCAGGAGGTTTGGAAGGTTAGAAGAGGTCCTAAGGGGTCCCTACCACCCTTCCTGAGAGTTTCACAGTGATTGGATCTCAAGAAATCGCTTTCGTGAGCTTCTACAGGAAGTCTGCACGGGTTCTACAGGATGTTCTGGAATTTCTACAAGATGTTCTGTAATTTTCTACAAGATGTTCCGAAAATGGGTTTTAGAGGGTTGATGGGTGAAGAAAGGTGGAGAAGTGGGTATGGAGGTTGGATAAGGGTGAGCGAAGGTCCAAGTTTTGGTGGATGGAGCTAAGGAGTGATGACGGTTGGATTTGTTCAAGGAGAGATAAGGCAATGCTACACAATAATATGGAAAGTAGGTCAACGTGAGGGAACGTGGCAAAGGTAAGGCAAGGATATGAAATGGATGATGAATTAGGCAGGTTGGATGGAGTATGGGCAGATGGAGAAGTATGATAGGCGCTCTGCAAGTTACTTTTCGAATTTGACAAATGAAGACTTGGAAAATCAAGAACATAATTACTTTGACCTAATCTGACCTAGATAACAGCAAAGGAAATGAACATAAGTCTATTTGCAGCAAAATCATATGAAGTAACTATGCAACTGAACAATCATGAACCTAAGCATGCAATCAAAACTGATATCAAGTTCGACAACTAAGAATCCAACACTACTAATTGCATGGTGAAGCAAAGACAATGTTTTTGGTGGCAGCAAGGTCGCCTTGGTCCCAGCTCATGATTCCACTGAGGGAGAGGTGAGATCCAAGGTGCTTGATGGCCTTTTTCTGAAGATATTCCCTGTTATTGACTTATGAAACAAATCTAAACATGAAAAGCTACTTTAATCATCAAAAGCAATCTAAATAACAAAACACGATTTAAATCTAAATAGCAGATTTTATTCTAAGAATGCAGCAAAGACACATGAAAGTAAACAAAGGAAGTACTGGGCACTTGAGATGGGCCCAACACCAAGAGATATAGCCTCCTAAGAGAGATTAGAGTTGGTGCAAAGCTGGATTCATCTTTATTGATCAAAAGAATAGTTACATTCCAAAAACTGTCCACAAGGAAAACTTGAAAATGTGCTAAAATGCAGAGCTAAACTAGTGCCTAAAAAATGACTAAAACTGAACTACAAACTAGCTAACTTCTGCCTACAAAGTGACTAACTACTAGCTAACCCAAATGAGGCCCTAAGCCCTCTTATTTATACACATTGAGGAACCCAACAACCCTCCTAAACTTTAGGAACTCGGCTGCCAAAACTTGTAGTTAACAATAGTCCTACTTGACTTGCTTGGCTGCCCTTGTGATAATCGATTTGGTGGCCCTTGAACTCCGAGATGATGGTGGAGAATTCAAGGTAAGGGCCCATAAATGAAGGGGACACCTTCCTAAAAATCCTCTCCACGAATTTGGCTGCCAAGTGCTCATTTAAACCTTTGATTTTGTCTCCAAATTGACCAAAAAGACTGCATAAAGCACACATTAGACTTGTTGGCATAATGACTAACCCAATTCACTCTATTAGCATAAATATAAAACATGCAATAAACTTATGAGAATGGTGGATTAAGTCGAATTAGGAGGTTGAATGAGCCTATATAATTATCCATTTTTGGAGCTCATCAATTGGATGGGACACAATGTGATGCTGCTATAGCTAATGAAGCTCATAAAATACATTTTAAGGCGCAATACGACTAATCTAGGTGGATGTTGGTGGCCACCTACCTATTCCATGTTGACCCCCACCACTGCCTCTTTCAGTTTTTCTGTTTTCTTAATTGTAGAACATTTTACTATTTTTGGTAGTTTTTCGGGTCCTAAAATTTCGAAGCCATTTTGAAGCCCTAAACGACATTTTTTGGACCCATGTTCACAACTCAAAAGTTCTATTTCTCATATAGATCTTTCTAACGAGGTATTGTGCGTGTCAAGCAGAGATCATATGCCAAAGTTACGACCCCGGAAAGTTGATGTACCAATTTACCCAAACGGGGCCCATAGTTTTGGCGCTTCATCTCCTAACGTTAGGTTTTTGGATGTTTAGGGTTTTCCATTGTTTCTAAATAATAAATAGGCCTTTGAGCCTCATTGTAACATAGTTCATATCCATGTATCCACCACATCTCTTCTCAAAAATAAGCTATCATCGCCCAAGCTAGTCTTATTTCCATTTTGTTTATAAGCATATTTTTGTATTTGATATTAATGAAATGAAGTGTTATTTCTGCTACATCTCTGTATTTATGGATACAATTGTAATTTGTTGCGTTCGTGTTTAAGTTTAGATTAGTAGTATCAGAGTGGTCTACTATTTCACTATTTTTCTTTGCATGTCCCTAACGAGGTCGGGATATAAGAAGTTAGGTCTCAAACTAGTCAAACCTTTGCGAGACCAGCCTCGCTAATCCCGACGGACTCCCATGGCAGAAGATAAGAAAGACGAGGGGTCAGGAAATCTTTTCAAAATCTTGCTCGAAGAACCCCTCGAGTGATAGAGGAACACGATGATGGACAAATGGTAAACCTACTATGAGAAGAAGGATGAAAGTACATCCTCACTATTTTCAGCCACACCCACTTGGGATTCATTTCGGGACGCCATCAAGGAGCAATACTACCATGTTGGTAGCTATGAGGATAAGTACATAAAGTGGACCATGCTGTGGCAGGGAAGGGACCAAAACGTGTTAGAGTTTACCAATGTTTTTCATACCCTTTGCACGAAATTTGGTATCAAGGATTCTGAGAGGAATTTGGTACTCAAGTACCATGGTTGTCTACACAAGTACATCCAGGATGACATGGATTTCCTGGACATCTCCTCGCTTGGCACAGCATATTGACACGCTGTCAAGAATTAGCAGAAGTTTAAAAAAAAAAAACGAGACTTTGGATCTGTGAATCTTAAGCAAGGGAAAGGCACCCCCAAACCACAAAGAAAAGAACAGAGCCAATGTGGGGTGACCCAGGATAACTTTTCGAATACACAAGCAAACAACAATATCATGAAGAGAAAGAAGGACATAGGAAAGTGGGGTAAATTCCATAAGAGCTCCACTCACAACACAAGTGAGTGTCGGGCGAAGCAGCCATGGGTGGTTGAGTTGAAGGCTTCTTAATCAAATGCATGTTCCAACTCTAAGTTAGAACCTAATAAGGGGAATGATAAATGAAATCAGATCATTAGTGTGGAGCCCAGTGCCACCATGGCCACAACCAAGATCTAGAAGATTGAGCCTAAAGATCCAAAGGAGAGGGAACGCCTATTCCATTCACAGACATGGATGAAGGGTTCTCTGCTACATTTCATTGTCGATGGCATGATCCAGGTGGATATTGGTGGCCACCCACCTATCCCACCTAGACCTCTAGTCATTTTCATTTGTTTCCTTGTTTATTTCAGCAGTTACTATTTTTAGCAGTTTTTTGTGTCCTTAACTTCAAGAGCAGTTTTGACCCCCTAAATGATGTTTTTTTAGGTCTGTTGCAGGCCCATATCTATAGGAAAGGGCCTATAGCAAAACATATAATACTCGGATAGAAATTTCCAGCAAGGTATCTTACACACCAAACAGAGATACTATGACCAAGTTATGAACCTAGGAATTTCGCTTCCAAACTAACCCCAACAGGGCCCACAAACTCTTAGCATTACATATCCTGGGGTTAGGGTTTTGGTTGCTTAGGGTTTTCTCATGTTTTCCAATAATAAATAGGCTCTTGAGCCTCATTGTAACAAATTTCAGAGGCATGTATCCGCCACATTTCTTCCTAGAGATAAGCTACCGTCGCCCGGGCTAGTCTTATTTCCATTATGTTTGTAAGCATATTTCAGTGTTTGATATCAATGAAATGAAGTGATATTTCTATTGCATCTTTGTATTTATGGTTAAATATGTAATTTTTTGTGTTCTTGATTAAATTCGGACAATAGCAGGAGCCAAAAGAACCTCATTTCAACAGAGGTCATGAAGTGGTTGGGCCTACCAACTACAATGCATCTGCAACCATACACCATCGGTGGCTTCACCAAGGACGAGATATTCACATCATATAGTAGTGTCACCTTCCCTACAGCATCAAGCCCTTCACGGATGATATATTGTGTGATGTTGCTCCTCTTGAAGTTTGTGATGTATTATTAAGACAACCATACTTGTGGAAGCGACATGTTGTATATGAGTCTAGACCTCACTTTGTTATTATTTCTTTGGGTAATAAGTTATACAGGATACCGGAGGTAGTCCCACCTACGACAATCTCTTTGATCTTTGCTAATCAATGCAGTGAGATCATCTCCCATACTGGGAAATCTTTTTCTTTTGATTCACTCTCAAAGTTAGGGGAAGATCGTAGCCACATCCATGGCCCCTAGGAAGGGTTCCTCCACGCATTAGAAACAGGTGGATACAGTCATGGAAGAATACATGGACATCTTCTCCTCACCCATAGGGGTACTCTTGCACTGTCAAGTCAAGCATTCGATTGATTTAACTCCCAGAGAATCTCTACCCAACGAGACGATGTATCGCCACTCCATTCTATTAAAAGAAGAGATCAAGCGGAAAATCTAGCAGTTGCTACAAAAAGGGCACATTTGACCAAGTTCCTCGCCTTGTAGGAACCTGATTGTACTTGTACAAAAGAAGGATGGGACCTGGAGGTTCTGCATTGATTATCAGGCACTAAACAAAATTACTATCAGTAACAGGTATCCAATCCCATGGATTAATGACCTTCTGGACCAACTCAAGGGGGCCAAGTATTTCAGCAAGAGCGATCTGAAGTTTGGCTATTACCAGGTTCCAATAGAGCCCACATATGTATGGAAGACAACCTTCAAATCCAAGGAAAGCCTTTTTCAATGGTTGGTTATGCCCTTCAGGTTAACAAATGCCCCTGCTACTTTTATGAGGCTAATGGATGACATCTTGTGACCTTTCACCAACTCATTCATGGTTGTTTATATAGATGGCATCCTCATCTTCAGCAATAGTTGGGAAGAAGACTTGCAACACATTCGGCAGGTCCTTCAAACCCTTTCGCGTTATCCCCTACAATTTCCTAGGCTGAGGAGGAGATCGAAAGAGGTAACCTCGAACCACTTTCAGTTTAGTAGCTAGCCCTACTAAACCAAAGAGGGATCGCTCTAAGGATTTTTCAATGAATAATTGGAAAGAAATAGGTTTTAGCTAGATATAAAAGTCTTGTTTGAGTATTTGTGAATTTAGGGTTTTTGGTTTGCTGGACTAGGGATTAGAGCACGTAATTAGGTTAAGGCTTCAAGTATGCAGTGACAAGTATAAAAAGGAGTTAGATATCAGTGTGTTATGGTGAACTTAAGATTTTGTCAATTTAGTATAGGTCTGAGAGTTTAGGAGAACATAATGAGCATGTGTAAGCATGAATTCATTAGTTATAGAAGAAAAGAAACACAAGCTTGTTTTTTCACATAAACAGAGCTTAAATCAAAGAATTATGTTTATATAACTGCAAGAAAAACCATAGGAATAAGATAAAGCATGAAAAGAGATATGATTTCATCAATTAGAAGCTAATTTGAAAGGAAACTAACACCATAGACTCACTAAACAAGTATTCCTGAAATATAGCTGCAATTGCTCCTATATTAGTTGTAAGAGAACATAAGGTACCAAACTTCTCCACAAAAGTCCAACCCTTCTCTTTGAATGAAAAATGATACATATAGACTCAATCAAACAGCTTCCCCACCTTCAGGAGTCAAATTCCGAGGTGGTGGAATTGTTTCCATGGTTCTCTCAACCAACAGGTGAGAGTGAGAAGGTCAAATACAAACTCTTCTCTTAGACTTTGTTTTGAGTTTTGCTTCCTTTATGAGGCCTAATTAACCATAAAAACAACCTATCATGTCTATTTATTCATTATTACATCATATAAACATCGAACTACTGAATTTACATCATGAGTTTGACTTTGACCAAGTCAAACTAAAAACCTAGGAAATTACACAGTGAAATTTTAAATAAAAACTAAGAAATTTGCAGAAGTGCAGCGCCAACTTTGAGCCCACTTTTAGATGTCTTCATGAAGTCCAAATTGAGATCTGATAGAATGCTCAACAATCCTTTCCTGTCTAGTTTCCAGAAAAACTTGAATTTTTAAAAATGAGCCATGGGAAGGCCTTCAAAAACTCATTCTCCCAAGGTGTCTCCATAGGAGCATCGCCTTGTCAAAAAGAGTGGCAGAATGATGATTTTTTTACTTTTTTTTCTCATTTTTTCTCAAAATTTGAGCCCTCTCTGAGAAATCTGATGAAATGTGTTTTGAGAGGAGGTCATTAGCTTTCCAAAAATGTAAGCCACTTGTCATTTGGAGCCCTGAGGAAAAAGCGCAGTGCCAAAGCGTTGTGCTTCTATGACTAGCCCAATTTTTGAATTTGGCACCAAAATTACCAAAAATGTTTAGAAAACCTTCAAAATTTTTCATGAAGTGAAAAATGAGGTATTTCATGCCCTCATGGATGCTTCAGCAAGCATCTCCAAGTTATGCCTCACATTTTTGTCCTTTAGGGTTTCCTTTAGCTTATTTTTCAACTACTAGAGCTTGATGTTACATATCATGTTTTTGGTTTGATAATGATGTGTTATGTGCCTCAATGGCTGATTATCCATGTTGGATTTCTCAAGAAGTTGTTCTAAGTGATCATTGACCTTACTTAGCCAATAATCTCTATCCTCATTAATCTCCAAGGCAATTTTGTCCTCCATGTTTAGGTGTTCATCTAGCAGATTATGTCCTTTCTCCTCCTTCAAAGCCTTTTTGAGTCCCTTGGTCCTTGGCCTCTTTTTCCTAACTTGTTTTTCAGGTTCCTCATGTTCACCAGGCTCCAACATTGTTGTACATTTTCCTCCTTGTTGCAGCACCTTGGATTGCTCTTTCTTCATGATGAGTTGTTTGGCCTTAAGCTGACTATTTTCTTGCTCAAGGAAGGAAATGATGAAATGAGGGAGTTAGGGAAGGGAGATGATGATAGGGGAATTTTTGGAGTTGGATAGGGGTGGTAGAAAACTTAGGAAGTTTGAAAGGAGTGAAATGAGAGAGAGAGATGAATAGGAGAATTTAAAAACATTCTTGTTAGGAAATTATCCAAAATGATAGGTGTGAGCTAGGGCTTGTGTAAAGGTGAGGTAAATTGAAGGTAAATGAGTTGATTAGTGAATGATAGGGTGATTTGTAGAAATTCCCACTGTAGATCAACAGATTATGCAATATACTAAAGCAAAATACAAGATCTACTTCTACAACAAACTTGCGGAAGCTTAATCAAATATAAGCAAGATCAATTAGAACACATATAACTGAGAATGAGAAAATAAATCACACATGAACACAAAAGAATAACCCGGGGAAAGCCTCAGCCTAAAACCCCATTCTCTGTATTATCATACAAGTGGAAATATGTTCAGATTACAAAAAGAATCAGCTCACAAGCTATCCCACTCTCTCTGCAATCAAAACAATACTGCTCATAGACAGTCAAAGGCTTCTCCAAACCTTCTCCTCTGCCCTCCAAGCCTCCTATTTCCTTGCGCAGTTTTCCTTGGGGTCAAGTGCTGCCACATGTGTGAATTTGCCTCTTCACACACTCACTAACCTCTTATCTAATTGCGCAATCCTGAAGGAGATGATTCCTTCTGCATGGATGAGTTTCCTATATAGGAAAAATCCTCCAACTGATAGTACACTGTCCCTTCCTATGATCTCAGCTGGGTCTCTAATTGAACTGACATGCATGAGTTATTTATGAGAGAATATTCAGTTATCTGAAGTGCAGCAGTTACATGCATGCATGCATTAACTAACTGAACTCACAATTAATTCCACAAACTGTTGGAACTAATCTAACTAGACTTAACTCAGTTAATTGAGCTAACTAATTACAACTCAAAGTACAACTCATCCTAATCTCCTTTAATCGAGGGATAACTTCCTCAATTAGTGGAGAAATTGTTGCATGTCTTCACATAAAATTCAAGTTTGATTTCCTACAACTAATTAACTCAAGATGAATTAATTAATTATTTTACAAATAGCTACTAAGATCAAATTCGAATTTTACTTCTCAATTTTAGTTCAGGGACTAACTAAAATTGGAATCTAACTCGAAATGTTATTTATAGCAATGCTATTTTTAGCACTTCCGTTTTTCATTCCTTGTTGCTATGTCCAATGCTGGTACCCGAACTATTATTTTTAGCACTTCTATTTTTAGCATTTCTTGTTGCTATTTTCAACACTCCCTCTCAACAAGAAAGGCATTCAACTAGAATTTGATCCTGAACCTTTGGAATGTTCTGCATGCAACAATTCTCCCAAGTGTTGTTGCTTCAGCAACTCTAGAAACAAAAAAATCTCCCAACTGACCTCCCTGTTGGGCTAGAAACATCCTTTGGTGCTAAAGCTACCTCTATCGCTGAAAAGTGCTCCCTCTATGACCTCTGAGCTGCTGCAACACTCCATGTATCTCACACCGTTTCACACCTCTCTGTGCCATCCTACACTAGTGCAACACTCTTGTGCCTCTCGCATTGTTGAAGCCTGCTAGCTCTGCATAGTCTTGGGATTCCTGCATTGTAGCTCTCTCTACCGCTCCATCCGCATCTGGCCTCTACCCACTCAACCAATCCTACTACTCCTCGTCGAGGCTCCCGTAGAAAGGTCTAATCAAAAAGGTTGGGTACCTCAATGATCATGCCCCTGTTCCAGCCTTATTGGGACTGTCACTCCACATCACCCCACCTCCGACCTGGAGGTATGGATGCATGTGATCCCTCTTCCCACTTGGCTCGAAATTTCCCCCTACTGGAGGTCTCTGCATGAGTGGATGCCTCCATTTGTTCTCCTTTCATATTCTCTAGTTGTGGTTGCTCCACAACCTCCTGAAGATGCTTCACCAATTATGGCTCCTACATAATTGTCTGAGACTTATTCTGGCGCTGCATGTTGAGAGATAATGTACTTTCCCTTTCAACCACCAAGTCTCCATCAGTTTCCTTGCTCCTCAAGGCTTTGCATGCATCTTGAACCTCAAGAAAATACAAGTTCTTGACTCGTGAACCAATCTGCTTCACTTGTCTCGTGGTGATGTCTCTAAGGAAAACCTTTCCCTTATTGAAGACTACATCATAGCCTTTGTCTTCCAGCATTGCGATCGACACCAAATTTTTCGTCAGTCTTGGTACATACTTGACATCGGTCAAGGTAATGCAAGCTCCATGCTCCCTCTAGAAAACAACCGTGCCTACACCTGAGACACTATACTTTTCATCATTACCCATCGCTATGAGTATTTGGAGATCTTTCTCCTCCAAGGTACTGAACAAACTCTTGTCGTTGGTCATGTGGAAAGAAGCTCCACTGTCAAGAAACCAACCACATCCCACCATGGATGAAACCATGCATGCGAAGAGGGTGAAATCCAACTCGAACTGTGAGTCCAGTGTCTCACCTTCAGATCCTTCCTTGGATCCCATCTTGGATTTCTTCAGTGGACAATTTGTAGCAAAATGGCCCACCTCATGACAACTAAAGCATCGCACTTTCGATTTGTCAAACTTCTTCCCACCATGGGAAGAACCGGAATTGGGATGGGACACCTCCCCTTTCCCCTTCCTCTCCTTACTCACTAAGGCTAGATTTTCCTCATCATCTTGCTTTGATGAGGATCCACCTCTGGTGCTTCTTCTTATCTCCTCCCGCATCAGATCCGAGCAAAGTTGTTCCCAATCTGGTAGTTTTTCTCTTCCATTAACCGAGTCTTGGTAGCTATGCCAGCTCTTAGGAAGACCGAGGAGTGCAAGACTCACCATGTCATCATTGGATGTCATGATCCCTACACTTCCAAGCTCATCCCTGCAAGTGGTGAGCTTGTTCAGATATGTAGAGATCGTGTCGCCCTTTTCACACTTGATTTTTCGAAGCTTTTCTTTCAGCGCCAACTTCCTCTGATTGTTGTTGTTCTGACATAGATCTTTCAATGTTTTCCACATCGAAAACGGTGTCTCCTTCCCATGAAGGCTCGAGACAATGTGGTCTCAAACTCCCTCCAGGAGGATTCTCCTTGCTCTAGCCACACATTTCTTCCATTCTGCCAATTCTGTAGCATCAGCTGCTACTGGCTTGGGGACTTCTTGATCAATGAAGTCCTTTAGATTGTTATCCTCTAATACTGCTTCCATGCGATCCTTCCAAGCTATATAATTCGAGCTTCCATCAAGGGCATACTCAAGTCTTAAATCGTTGAACGACATTGGTGAAATTGAGATGTGATAAGAACTCGATTTCTATATTCACGAACTTGAAACTTCGAACTTCTCCCTTCTTTGTATATTTTTCTTCACTTTGATCACTTTTGCTCTGATACCATGTAGAAATTCCCATTGTAGATCAACAGATTATGCAAAATACAAGATCTACTTATACAACAAACTTGCAGAAGATTAATCGAATATGAGCAAGATCAATTAGAACATATATAACTAAGAATGAGAAATCAATCACACATGAACATAGAAGAATAACCTGGGGCAAGCCTTAGCCTAAAACCCCAATCTCTGTATTATCATACAAGTGGAAATATGTTCAGATTACAAAAAGAATCAACTCACAAGCTATCATGCTCTCTCTGCAATCAAAACGATACTGCTCATAGACAGTCAAAGGCTTCTCCAAACCTTCTCCTTTGCCCTCCAAGCCTCCCATTTCCTTGCGCAGTTTTCCTTGGGGTCCAGTGCTACCACCTATGTGAATCGGCCTCTTCACACACTCACTAATCTCTAATCTTACTGCGCAATCCTGAAGGAGATGATTCCTTCTGCATGGATGAGTTTCCTATATAGGAAAAATCCTCCAAATAATAGTACAGTGTCCCTTCCTCTGATCTCAACTGGGTCTCTGACTGAACTGACATGCATGAGTTATTTATGAGAGAATATTTAGTTATCTGAAGTGTAGCAGTTACATGCATGCACGCATTAACTAACTGAACTCACAATTAATTCCACAAATTGTTGGAACTAATATAACTGGGCATAACTCAGTTAACTGAGCTAACTAATTACAACTCAAAGTACAACTCATCCTGATCTCCTTTAATCAAGGGATAACTTCCTCAATCAATAGAGAAATTGTTGCATGTCTTCACATGGACTTCATGTTTGATTTCCTACAACTAATTAACTCAAGATGAATTAATTAAATATTTTTACAAACAGCTACTAAGATCAAATTCGAATTTTGCCTCTCAATTGTAGTTCAGGGACTAACTAAAATTGGAATCTAACCCGAAATGATATTTATAGAAATGTTATTTTTAGCACTTCCATTTCTCATTCCTTGTTGCTATGTCCAACACTAGTACTCGAACTGCTATTTATAGCAGTGTTATTTTTAGCATTTCTTGCTTCTATTTTCAAGATGATTTACATATGTATGGAGGTATGAGATGACAAACTTTAAAGTTTTCAATGTCATAACTAACAAAACGCATCATTTGCACTAGCTTTGAAGCATGAATTTTAACATAAAACCTAGATGAACACAACTCACCATTTGCACTTTCTTTGCCAAAGGAAAAGAGTGAGTAAGATGATGATACTTACTTGTTAATCAGATTAGAAGAGTAAGGAATAGGAATGTAAGATTAAATTTGAATTTTGGGTGGGTTTTGGCAAGTTTCGGGCTACTCTGTCCCAAGTGCAGCGCCGTTGGCAAAAGCGTAGTGCCACCTCCAGAAGTGCAGCACAGTTCACAGAAGCGCTATGTCGTCTTCTAGCCAGCTTTTGGAGGCCTTAAACTACTCCAAATTGAGAAATCGATAGCTTGTTGGAAATCTCTTGAAGTATACTACAATATGGACTCATCAAGAATGTAATTTGGACACTCAAGTAGTGAGAAAATTTGATATTCCCAAGGTCACTCAATAAACCCAGGGTATCTATGACAAAAGTGCAGCGCCAACTTCTAGAGCACTTTTGGATGCCTTCCACTAATCAAAATCACTATCTGAAGGTACCATTGGAAATATTAGGATGTCTCCTACACAATAGAGTCCTTAATCACTACCAACACCTGCTCTAAATCCCTACAAATTTGTCTTGAAGTCAAACTATCCAAAATTGTAACAACTCTCCCGTTGCAAGTGTAGTTTGGGAATTTCTCTCAAATCATAATACATGTGCATAAACTAAAGGAGTTTTTTGTTCCTTAGCCTATCATTGACAAAAACCTCTTTCAATTTTGTAAACTTCTTCTCCATTTGGTCATAAACATATTTTGAAGCAAAAATGGCCCTATGAGAAATGATGAGACGAGGTAGTGTACTACAACATTGTCTTATTTGAAATAAAACATTACCTTTACCTTTATTTTTCTTTCCCTAAGCTTCTAACTCCCTTTACCCACTGAATTACATGATGGACATATTTTTGTTTTGACATATGGTATCATGATGACACATGTAGTGAAACCGTAGACCATGACCTAGAATAAGGAATTTAACCATTTCATGACCCAAGACACTTAAATGAAGATATGATACCTCAAAGAAGACAATGACCATGATGAGTGATGAAGCCCATGAGCAAGTGAAGGGAGTAGCAGTGACCAAGACATCAATAGCCAGTGACCAAAATTTTAAGTGAAGATTCACTGAAATGACAAAAAATTGACTTGACACCCTAACAACACCTTGTAAGAGCATATTTGATCACTGGTGACAGGCTGAACTAACTGACATTAATAGGCATCACAAACTATGTTCCAACTTGGAGAAATACACCTTTGGTATGATCCAGGTCCAATATCTGGGTTACATCATAGATGAGTGTTGCATGCATGTGGATCTGGCTAAGATCCAAGTCATTCGGGATTGGCAAACCTCAACCACTCTAACGGATCTTCACAACTTTTTGGGCCTTTCAAATTTTTATCAAAGTTTCGTGTTGGGATTATCCCATATAACTTGGCCTTTGAGTCAAATTACTAAGGGCAGGGTGAAAGCAAAGTTTTCCTGGTCCGAGTCCCAACAAAAGGTGTTCATTGCGTTGAATCACTACCTCTGCTCTACATCGGTACTCACACCACCATACCTGCAGCAGCCATTTGAAATCAAGACAGATGCCTCAAACTATGTTATTGGTGTAATCCTCAACCAACATGGGCATCTAGTGGCCTATCATAGGGATACACTTTCTAACACAATTCGGAAGTACACCACCTATGATAAAGAGATGTATTCCATCGTGTAGGCTTCCCGATAATGGAAGCATTACATTATGAGGAAGGAGACGATCATCCACACCGATCACTAACCTTTTTAGTTTATACAGACAAAAGGGAAGTTGGAGAACGATCACCATTAGAAGTGGTCTACATATCTGCAACAATTCCACTTGAACATTAAATACAAAAAGGGTAGCACCAATCATCTTGCAGACTGCCTTAGCCGACCCCTAGTTGCAACATTGACTATTGTTCTCAACTCTTGTGGCCACGAGAACTCTGGATGGGCACAACTATACAAAAATGATCCAGAGCTCACCTCCACAAACCAGATTCTAGTAGGTGGAAAGAAAGTTCATGATTTCCACCTCTAATATGCATTATCATGCTACCTGGGCCACCTTTTTGTTCCTTCAAGCGTGCGTGCCAAGCTAATTTGCGAGGCGCACTACATTCGGGTTGCAGGACACTTTGGTGTAGAGAAAATTGTGGTTGTACTACAAAAGTACTTTTATTGTCCAAAACTTCGATTGGATGTTGGCCTATACACTCCTCTTCCTACTCCCAACCAGTCATGGGAATCCATCTCCATGGACTATATGTCTGGAATCCCTTCTACCAAGCATGGTAATGAGTTTGTATTTGTGGTTGTGGACAGATTTTATAAGATGGCTATATTGGCGGCCTGTAAGAAGATTATCACAATAGCGGACACTACCAAAATATTATTTTAATGAGTATGGATCCATGTTGGGATCCGTAGACCATTATATCATATCAGGATAGCAGATTCCTTAGCACATTCTGGTTAAGCCTCAATACACTATTGGACACCAAGCCCACCAAGTCGACTTCCTTCCATCCCTAGAGTGATGGCCAAATGAAGGTCATCAATAGGATTATAGTGCAACATAGTTATAACATAGCTCTCCATAGCTCGATTTGTCGCAATCCCTTTCAATTGGGTCTAGGATTTCAACCATTGTGTCTTATTGATGTTTCCATGCCTCATGCAACTACACAAATAGGATCCACACATGTATTGTCTAAGGCTAATAAAGCAACCAGATTTATTAACCTCATCCAACACATCCACCAGCAGGTTCATGACATCTTGGAGAAGTCAAATTCCAAGTACAAGCAACGACATGATCAACATCAGGTGCCACACAAGTTTTAGGGGGGGGCAAAAAAGTTTGCTTGCATTTGCAAAAATAATGCCTTACAGGATCGCATCGGAAGCTCAAATCACTCTGATATTCTCCTTACAACATTACCAAGGTTGTGGGAGACAATTATTTTGAGCTTAGCATTCCCCCATTCCTTGGCCTACACCCAGTATTCAATGTGGATTGCCTTCGACCATACTTCCCACCATTACTAGACACATCAGACATTGCAGAACAACTCACACCAGTAGAGTTAGGCCCTGAATAGATGGAACAGGCCACAACTGATTGGATTATGGACACATAGATCAATAACACTCACCAGCAAAATATCCAACTATATCGGTTTTTCGAATCTGGCCAACACCTGCACCAAGGCAAGTGGCTCACCAAGGATCAAGTTCAGCAAAAGTTTCCCCATCTCATGGGGGGACTTAATGCAATGGCGACCATTGCTTCCTAAGGGGGGAGGACTGATCCAGGTGGATGTTGGTGGCCACCCGCCTATTCCACTTGGACCCCCACCGTTGTCTCTTTCAAATTTTTAGTTCATTAATTGTAGCACAGTTTACTATTTTTGGCATTTTTCCAAGTCTTGAACTTCTGAAGCCAATTTGAGGCCTTAACGACATTTTTTGGGACCCATGCTTATTGCTCGAAAGTTGTAGTCCTCGAATAGATATTTCGAACGAGGTATTGTGCGCGTCAAATGGAGATCATATGCCAAAGTTACGACCCTAGGAAGTTGATGTACCAATTTACCCAAATGAGGCCCATAGTTTTGGCGCTTCATCTCCTAGGGTTAGGTTTTTGGATGTTTAGGGTTTTCCATTGTTTCTCAATAATAAATAGGCATTTGAGCCTCATTGTAACACAGTTCAGAGGCATGTAGTCGCCACATCTCTTCTCAGAGATAAGCTACCATCGCTCGAGCTAGTCTTATTTCTATTATATTTGTAAGCATATTTCAATATTTGATATTAATGAAATGAAGTGTTATTTATGTTCCATCTCTGTATTTATGGATATATCTATAATTTGTTGCGTTCCTATTTAAGTTAGGATCAACGACAAAAGTGTCAAGCCTTGTGTCTTCTCAGTAGGATACCTAGTTCTTTTATATGACCAAGAATACCATAAGTTAGGATTAGGAAAGTTCCAACCTATTTGGTCAGATCCATATATTATCAAGTGTGTCCTTACAAAAGGGGCCAATGAGTTAGTTGATTTTGATGGAATTCCACTGATGTAGCCTAGGAATGCATTGTACCTAAATAAATACTATGCTTTATCTCATGTGTAGTAACACTATTTTCATATTGTCTATAGGTGTGTTGAGTGTGTTTATGGTGTGTCTCTTTAGAGTTTCCTAAGGTTTCTGTTGATTCCTTTTACGTTTGGTTTGTAGATTTCGACATCCCTTGAACCGTATTTTTGTTATCCTGATGGTGCTAATCGTAGTACTTGGAACCTATCCTCTGTAGCGTGGGATATCTTTGCTTCAAATGGCAAGTTAGTGTGTCTATAAGGGATTTGTACTAGTCGTTGTACTAAACAACATCGTTGAGTATATCACAGTGGTCGATATATTGTTTGATGCTATTTCACATGGTATCTGTCCTTTAGTCATCATACTTGACTCACAACTCATCGTCCTACAACTTGCTAATGTTTATTTGGTCATAAGTCCTACCATCTTGCGTATCTTTTTAAGGATTCGCCTTCTATAAAGACATTTTGATTTCATACAATATGAACACATTTCTAGAAATCTAAATACATTGATAGATGTGCTTGCTAATAATGTTTTAGATAGACATTTGCAACAAATGTAAATAAATTTCAATACACATCACATCATTGAAAGCACAAAAGGACACACATATGGCCTATTTAAATATACATATATGAAGTTTGATTTTTACAAAATTTGTGCCTGAGACACATATGGCCACACAGCCCCTACAAAGCTACATGCAAATATCTAAATAGACTAATCAAAGTGCCCATGATAGCAAGCCACTAAACGAGTTATCTTGTGTAGAAGTCGACCAATACGGTTATGCACTCTGACAGTGTGTTGTTGAAGTTGCATCAGAATCTAGTCGATCACGTCTCATCTATCCCATGTGTCAACCCCTCCATGTGGCACTCCACCTCTATTAGGATCTTGATTACATTTAGATCTCGTAGTGCATCTTGTCCTGTTGCAGCAACTTGTGCCCGTTCTACTACTTCTTATGGCTTTTATCCTGCATGACAAAGATATGAAGCACCTATTTATCGAACAAGCCCAATATATGCATGAAAAATCAATAGTTTGAGTTTCGAAAACATCAAAAACACAAAAAAAAAAATGTAAAACTTTCAAAAATTCAAATGGTCGAAATATCTTACCTATAACATCTGATCGCTCACCCTTAGGAAGTATGAGCTCAGGGTCGTTGCGGAAATCCATCCCTGAGTACAGATAATAATTGACCATAATGAACTATCTGTGTAGCCATCCAAAGAATGATAGTGAGAAACTAATCACCAATAGACCTGCACGTCAGGACATATGATCTATCCACCTCCTCACCCGTGGTACGCTCAGATCAATGAACTCGAGCGTAATCTGCTGAGGCTGAATTAATGGAATCAAATCTAAGGCAAAAGAGCCCAAGATGGAACTATATCCAATTTTTTTCAACTTTCCCTCCCTTGCATTAGACAATTGTTCTTTCATATTGACCAACACTCTCTCACTCCAGTGGAATACTGTTGGCTCCAAACTCTCCACACAGTACTGTGTGTGTTATCTGCCAGCTACATGTAGAGTTGAGCTACCCGCCAATCTGGAAATGATGAACAAGATCGTTGTTAAGGGGAAATGGGTTACATATTTTATACTGATCTTTCAATCTCTAGTTGGCTTGGATCAAGGTCTGCAGTAAGTAGTGATATAATCTTTCACCATTTCTCTACCCCTTCTCCAACCTAAGAGAGAGATGGGGGCACCTCTCCTAGATAAATCGGTTAGAAAATGCATTTCCTCTACTGTAATCTCGAGCAGATGTTCCCCAAATCTGAATGCTTGTGCTTGCACATCCCATGCATGAACAAGATATGTTAGTAACTCCATTTGTTGCCTCATACCAAGAAGCTAGAAGAATTTCAACAATCCACAATCTTTTAGGGCCTGGATGGAAGCAGGATTATTAGCTGCATTTAAACCTTGTTCTTCATGCTCTCTTTCTCTGCATACAAAAGCCATTTTATGCTAGTGAAGGCTTGAAACATCAAGAGGAGACTCATTAGGATCCTTTCCATGCAACAAAACTCAAAAATTTTGAATGGAAATTGGCAAAACAATTTGGAATTTACGCCCAATGCACCCCCATGAGGAGAGACAGAGCATTGCACCCCTCCCTGTAGTATACCATACTTTAGGTGCAATGCACTTTTCGACTTCATGGGCCTATGTTGGTCCTAGGGCGATTTTTTGAACCTAATGACCCTAAAAAATGTCTAAAGCTTGAATGAAATCATAAAACGGGACCATGAATAGAAAGAGAAAGGTCTTAGATCCTACCTGGAAGTGATGACACTTGAATTGATCCACTAGAATGAGCGCAATCGGCTACAGAAGATCAAGGGAAAAAACACCCCATAACTCTCATTGTTGAAGTTAAATGTGAAATGGTAAATATGAATAGTCATTTTGGATATTTATCGTTGTTTCTTCCATTATTTTACTCGTAATTAATGTTTTGACCTAGTAACAACCTATTTTTACCATGAAACATGTATGTTTAATCCTTTTTGTGATGTTTTGAGCAGGTTGACAATTGTTTGACGGATTTTTTCATGTTTTGAATAGATTATTTTGACCAAGGAGCACACTTTTATCACTTTTTTTGGCTATGTAATATTACGAAAAAGGAACCCCCTGGAGTTCACTTTCAGCTCTTTTCAAACTCCCAAAATATGAAAATATTATCAAGCACTTGGCTTTTCAAACTTGTTAAAGTAAATGAAAAGACGTCTACTCATTATAAGTTTAACTCTTTTCTGAATTGAGATAGACTAACTACGAAAAAAGAATACCTTAGTCAAACATGGCTAAGAGGTTCTCTTGGGTATTATTTTCTGCCTTTTTGGACCTAAGGGACTATCTATGAAAAGGAACATATGGAGTTTTCTTTTCCGCCTCTTTTTCAAACTCTCTAAACATGAGAAAGATGTCGAGTTACACCTTTGTTGGACTCGTTAAGACATCAAACAATGATGGACTCATCGTTCATGATGGGACCAAACCACTCCTTCTCTGGGTTTGTTAAACATACTCAGATGGATTCATCTGAAGGATGGACTTGCAAATCAAGCATATGTTATACTCTTCAAGCTTCTTAAAGAATAAAGAGGTACTGACCAGTATGGTTGGGGAAATTGGGAAAACATGGTACTTCATTTTGTTAATGGTAGTGAGTCGCTCTTGAACACAACACTCTTCCATTCATCTGTGTGGTTGTTGGGTTGGGAAATATTCTTGTCTTTTGGTTTATCATACTGTTTCAAAGCATATGCTTTTTATTTTGAGTCAATGTTTCAAACTCCATTTAGTGTTTCCATTGTGTTCAAGAGAAGTCATTTAGTTAATATATGCTACAATACTCTTAAGCCTTCATTTTGTGCCTGCATTTCCTGGTCCAGTTCCATATCAACATCATTTTGTCTTAAATCATCATTCCTATTTCGTGTTGTTGACTGGGGATACATCAAGGCCCTCCTGCGACAAGTCACTTCCTCTAGACATCAACACATTATCCAGAAAGTTGACTTAGAAACACCCCTTGGTACCTTGGTGCTTACATACATCAATGGAAATTTTCCTCGCTCTCAACGATAGGTTTACATCATTGGCCTTCAACTAAAATATTTTGTGTGGTGTTTTTCATCAACTCATTTATTCACACCATACGTATTGTACTAGAGTACCTTAAGAGCCATTAACATCATCGGTGGTTTCTCTCGTGTTTGTTAACGACTTACATCATTGGCCTGTAATCAAATGGTTTCTACCATGTTCGACTCAAGCTCATTGATTCACATGGTTAGACTCATACCTTGGTTAGTCGTGTGAACAAGATAGAAGACCCCAGATCTAGTTTCATCCATTCGGGCTGCAATTTTAGGGGTAATACAATATCACAATGTATGATGGTTGTGATCATACAAGCATTCATCTAGTCATGGTTCCACTATCAATCATTTATGGAAGTGTCTTTTGATCATTTTACATGTAATATTAGATTATGTGTTGAGTATGGGTATGCCTCCCTCAACAAATATGTCATGATGTAAATGTATTGTAACAGATGATGATCTCATCGGTCATTCTTGATCTCGACTTGTCACGAGGTAAAGCACTTTAGTCATCAACAATCATTTTTGAATCTGTGCTTTAAGGGGCAATCTGTTATAGGCCATTTTGTCATGTCTAGTCAATAGGCCTTCCACTGTATCAAGCAACATCCTTTGAGCTCATTTTCATCATCGTTGCATAAATCCCTAAGCATGACTCATTCTAATCCCTGAGTTTCTGCTTGAAATCACCTTGTTTCAATCATTTTAAGGACCAACTCTCCCTGGCCTCTTACTAG
Source organism: Pinus taeda (assembly GCA_000404065.3). Classification (NCBI taxonomy): domain Eukaryota; kingdom Viridiplantae; phylum Streptophyta; class Pinopsida; order Pinales; family Pinaceae; genus Pinus; species Pinus taeda. The sequence goes on along the minus strand of APFE031530102.1, from coordinate 11,733 downwards.
ATAGCATTGACTACCGAGTTGCTCCACTCTACACCTATGTTGATCACCAACACGTTTCTCAGTGTTGGGGGTGCATTGATTCTAGAAATTTAGGAAAAAGAGAGAAAATCCTGAAGCCTCTTCTTCCAGAAGCTTCGAAGATCTGTTGTAACCATTTACCTCAGATAAAAGTCTTGAATCCTATCCTATCATACCTTGGATTTTTCATCCCTTATCCCTTGAGCTCATCCTCCCATCAGGAGTGGATCTCAAGCCCTAATTGGTGAAAGGATAAGAATTCATGAACTACCTCCTTCACCTATATATTTACTACTACCCATAGGTAAGGGGTTGGATTTTGGAGAGTGATTCTACCCTTATGTTGTTGTTGTGAGAAATATCTTTCCACGCATTAGGGTGTTTATAAGTGCACTTTGTAACAAGCAAAGGAAAAGTCAACTTGGAGGAGATCTTTTACAGGATCAACACCTATTTTTGGTTGTAAATCACCCCATTTCTATTAATGCAAAGATTTCTTTTTTTCCAATATATTATGTCATGGTTTCATATATTTCAATACCATGTTTATCTATTGAATAAAGTTATTAGATTATGTTGCATATATTTCGTGGATCCTTGGCTTGTGTTATCTAACTGTGCAGGTTCTAATAATAGTGATCATAGCTAGGATTGGAGCATTCAAGCCAATGAAGAAGTGAAGCATGCGACAAATTCTAGGTAGGCTTCATCCCACTATCTATTTACTTTAAGGAAAATAGTAGTCCCTTTATCTTTTTGTTGTTCTAGGTCAGTCCACCAGGCCTAGGAAAGACACTTTTGTCCGCAATCGTAGATTCCACATAACACTCCAGCAAGATACATCATACAACAGAGAGCTGAGAAAAGTCAACCAAATTGTGGAAAGGGTCTGCTATATACCACCAATTTCTTTGCATAAGCACAGTAAATATAACACCAAATGATCTGGGTCCAGGTGTGACGAAGGACCCTTCCAAGACCTTTTACTTTCGTGATGTGTTAAATTGCATTTTTAAAAGAACATAAATGAATACATCTTCATGATGTAAAGAAGAGGAACATGACAATCATCATCACATGAAAACATAAGCCGTTGATAACGGAGTTTGTCTAGGAGGGACTACGTCTCTGGGCTCCGGTGTCAAGATGGTGTAGGCCACTGCATTAAGTGCTGTCAATAGTGATGATGTACATAAGAGGTGATGTCACTATGAAATAAGGAAAATGCCCTCATGCAGGAGTGGCTCCAAGAGATGTTCTACTACAGGAACTCTCTGTCAAAACGACTCTTATCAGTATGATACAAACTCATGCATGATCAGCATCCCACCAACATGGCATAAAAGGGATTTCAATGCAAATATACATGGTGACAACATGCGTATCTCATCAACATAACGGCAAAGGGATATCAAATAAAACATGACGAATCATGACAACAAGTACATCACACATATGATTCTGCATCACATCAAGAAGGAATCATGAAAATGAGTAAGAAACAAGATCCCACATCAAACATCAAACAGGGATCTATGCAACACAATGCATAGAAAAAAGAAATACATGACCACACTCCATATACCTCACATCCTGTGGCCATCTGAAGAAAAGGATGTCAAACTGTTGAAGTTGTCCATACCATCAATCTCGCGGCATCAAATCTCATGGAATCACTGCTCACACATCGAATGCTGACACCTGCACTCCACTTAGAAAAGTGGCCGAAAAATGAAATAAGCAAATGGAAAATCTGAACACACCATAAGGTTTGTGCCATTGAATGGTGAAAAATCAACTATCAAATTTCTTAATTCTGATACAGTGGAAATCTGGGGCTTAAGAATCTTTTAGCTTCCCCTTAGATTCCCTAAAGATTCCCTCCTCCGGGTCCTCTGCAAATCTATTGCTCACATCAAAAAACTGACTGCGCCATCGGGTTCATGTCACCAAGAGGTGTAAGATCAGCATAAAGTTTGTCCAATTTGGACACTGCAAAAATTTCACTCTCTTAGAAATTTCGCTCCTTTATGGTTCCCCTACATTAAAAATTAATTAAAAAAAAATGCCTCGATTTTCGTGCGCGCTCCTGGTTCCTCCATCCTTGGGTGCATTGATGAAATAATGGGTATATATCGATTTTCCAATGTAGTTTACAGAAAGGCCATTGGAAAGATTGGTATGAAGCTCAAATAATAAGGAGGAGGAGGTCAATTGGTCAAACCCCAACCTCTCCATTTTAATACACTTGTCATTTTTTTTTGTTTTAGAACTGGAACATTTAATCATTTGTGGGGTCGGGTCTGCCTTGGGTGACCCACCCTTTAAGCTCCGACGTTTGAACGCATTGGAGCACTGTATATGAGGTGTGTTGCTTTGAATGGCACATGGGATCGATTAAAATTTGTTCGGCCATTGTTTTTGAATGGTACGTTTCATGGGCTGGTTTTTTATAACCATGTTCCTTTTTAATGATTCATTTAATGCCCCAGTACAATAACTTTTGTTTTTGTTGTTATTATATAGTTTTGTTTTCATGTGATTTTTCTATATGATAAGATTTTATTTTTAAGATTTGTTTTGGGATTTAAAATTTATTTTCTTGTCATTTTGTGTAGGGTTAGGAACAAATTCTAGCACGTCATGTGTCAATGATTTAGTGGTCATTCAATCACCACATAAATTTAGTAGGTCCTATGTGCTCACTGGGATGCCATGTGGCATGCTGTGGGCCCCACTTTTTCCTTGTCTTATCAAACTTTGAAGAGCTCTAACTTTTGCCTATGGACTCGGTTTGACGAACCGTTCGCACCACCACGATCAAGATGACGAGATCTACGCTTTGGTCTTGGTTTGAAAGAATTCCAATCCCTTTGATTTTCGAGCTTCCATCAACTCTCTTTATCATGTGTGTGTCTCTGGAGCCACCTGGATCACCAAAACTTAGGTTTACAAAGTCTAAGTTTTGGTCATTATCAAAAGTTGTGTGAAAATTGTTCCTGGATTGTTTACTATGCAAACTAGAGGTTTCTAGGAGAACTCAAACTCCAAAGAACTTAACTTTGAGGCAATTCTTGCCTGGCTACAACAAATTGTTGGATGTTTTCTATTGTGCAAGTAAAAAATTGCTACAGTCCTAAAAAATTCTCCCTCATAATTTTTGTTGCTATATTTACACTACTCATTTGAAATAATTAATAATAACAATGCTATAATTTTAAGGTCACTACCTAGCCAAATATCAAATTTTCTCATCATCAAATAAATGAAAATCCCAACACCAAATAGTGCACGCTTCACACTAGCCTAAAGCTTCTAGATTCCAATTGTGACTAAAGGTTTTGCTAACCATATTATACTTTTAAGGCCCCATCCTCATTGTGCTGTAGTAATGGCTATAGAATTCTAAATAGTGAAAGCATATGTTTTATTTCTTCTTTCCATCTCATAAAAATATTTTTGGTTATCTACTTTATTTTATGAAGGGTACCAAGGGGGGGTCCATGTTAGAGAAGCCTAGAATATTGGGGTGGCTTCGAGGAAAAATTTACACAACATTAATCTCCCCATCCTAGATAGTCATTTGGCACTAGATCTTCATTTTTTCCCACCATTTCTAAGAGCCATCACTAGTTTGTTTTTTTTACATATATTTGTTTTAAGGTGATTCAGTGCATTGTTACATACACCTGTTACAAATAGGAAGTGTTGATGTCTTCCCCATCCCACCTGCAATGCTTATTAATAAAAAACAAATGATTCTTGTCAGCAAGACTATTTGAGTTTGCCTCTTTGAAACCCACAATCTCTTTCATATCTATAGAAATAGTTGAATATACATCCATAGTTCTAGATTTATCTGACTCACTTAACGATTTTTGTACACACCCTGGTAGCCTAGAAGTTACCTTTTCGATCCAATTTCAATAGTAAGCAATCCGCCTGCTGCAATTCCTCCATATTCGTATATCCAAAATTCTTCCGATGTTTCCTAAGACTATTATGCAATTCCTCTAAGCTCAATGAATAGTTAGAAGCATGTCTCTCCAATGAAAAAATTCTCATCTTCCCTCCATTAGGAACCAAAGCAATGACTATCACTACACCTAGTAATCTAGAATCTTCATTGTAACCCATTTATTTAACAAATATCCTAATCTAAAAAGCAATCAAAAAGCCTTTTGTTCCCTTAAAAACTTCGCAAGAGATAATCCACAGAAATAATTTATAGAATATAACACTAGAAGACAAATATCAAATATCTCTACCAATGGCTATGGGAAAACCTGAAATTGTTCCATGATTGAAAGCACAAAAAATAACTAATTCAAAGTTTATGTCACTATAAATGATCAAATATGGAGACCTGCTTGCGAAATTATGTTGAATTATAAAATCAAAACAACCCACAACAAGAACTATACATACTTATTAGTCAACATAAGTCTGAGATGTATGCTTATAGTTTCTTTGCAAAAATATGACACACTTGATCTCTTCAACATACAAAATTTCAAAACTTTCAATTCCCAACATTGTCATTCAATTCACGAAAAGAAATGAATCCTAGGTTTCCTCTCATATAACAGGATATTTTTCTCCCCTACCGGTAGTTCCTAAATCGGTCAATAACTCCCCATACCTATATTAGTTTCCAGTTGCATCATAACCTCCTACGAGATAGGATTGGTTCGGAATCGACTCTTTTTTTTATCAAGTAAGAGTAGGACCTTCTATTAAGCTAGCCAAATATGCATAATTTACACGAAGTCGCCCCTGCTCTGTGAGATTTCAACAGTCAGCAAGGTAGGCAGAATCGAACCATTCACCCAAAACCAAGAGAAACCTAAACAGGAAAACTAGGGAGAAACCGCCAAACCATTAAGGCACAAGGCCATCTAGTAGTGCGGTCGTGCACCAAATGAACCTAAAATTCCTTGGAGGATGAGTCCATTGAACTAGGGGCCAAAAAAGGCCCAATAAGACCCGTCGAGGGTCCACAAGAGGTCCCACCACAAACCACACTTAAAACTATCAAACGGACTCGACGAAAATTAAAAGCATAACACTCTAATCTTTTTTCGGGTCCGACCAACTAACACAAATAGATCACCACTGTTGATCAATTGAATAAGATCCAACGGCCTTCGTGAATATTGGGAGAACGAGAAGCACGAGAGTTAACCGCCCAATGAGGGTGGTTTTCTCTCACCTTGCTCCGCCACGTGTCGCATGAAGAGTGGAATCAGAGCCAATTTCAAAAAAACCCGAAACCATTCGGACCCCGCCCGACATACCACTTGTGGTTTTGAAATTGTTGTTTCGTGGAAAAAACAAACACGTCCTTTCGCCATGTGATGTCCTTCAATTTCATCCAGTGGGCAGTTATTGAGCCAATCCCGTCCACCTAGATTCTCTGTCAAACACCAACTAAGCAATATGAAAATGGACACCTCAACCTGTGGTGCTATCTGGGTCAATCCTTTCATCATTCAATCAAAAGTACTCCAAACTTTGGAAAACATCCAAACGAAAGAGGGTTAGACTATATAGGGTTCTCCATCCTCCCGTCGATCTTCTGAGTCCCTCTGATCCATCCTGTCAGTCCATAGTTCCATATCCTGGGTTGCCTGATAGAGACAGTCCTCCTACAATTTACCTGGAGGTAACAAATCCCAGGCATACCTAGAATCCTTGTCCCTATTGGTGACTCCTTCATTTGCCAACCGATCCGCTAACATGTTAGCTTTCCTTTTCACATGAACAATTCTGACAATTTTAAGGGTTCGCAAGTGAGAGTAGATGTGGTGAAAAACCTGCAAAAGCTTCCAGTGCTTCAACACTTTATTTGGAGAGGTTCCATTGAAAATTTTCTTAGCCTCTCTAATAATTAATTCTGAATCCGCTTCAATTATAACATTGTGTGAATTTGAATCCACCAGGATTTCCAAGCATTGCTCTAATGCCATGAGCTCATCCATGTTACTAGTGGCCTTCCCCAAGTGGCCATGGAAGATTTTCTGTATTTGCCCCTGATCATCTCTTATGGCACCCCCAAAGCCCACTAATCCTGGGTTGCCCTTAGATGCTCCATCAATATTAACCTTTAAGAAACCATAAGGAGGGGGCTTCCAAATGTTAACACCTTTATTTATTAGGCTCACTTCCTTTATTATTCCCATAGGATTGATGGACTGGAGACCCAAGTGAAGTATAATTCTCTCCTCCTGGGGCAGAGGAGGATATTTAGGAAGGGTCCTCAACAAGCTTCTTACTGTGTCTTTGAGCTGCCTTAGAATTTGATCAATTATGTGTTGGGGCATGCTTGTTTTGTTTGTGAAGATCCGACCGTTGCACTCTTTCCAAACATTCTAGATGACAAAGCCTGGAACCAGAATCCAGGCTTTATTAACAATCTCATTCCGTGAGAATTTCTTCCTCTAGTTCTTCAGAGTGTTGAATATGCTAAGACTATCCCTATCAGTTTGTCTAAAAATAGAGGCCACCCAGTCCCACACCTTTGAAGTGAAAGGACGGAGGTTGAGAAGGTGTTCAATCGTCTCCTCATGCGCGCCACATAGGTAACATTTGGAAGGACCAATGAAGCCTTTATTAAGGAGATTCTCCCAAGTTAAGATCTTCCTTTGATGCACTAGCCAAATGAATAACTTTATTTTCATCCAATGTGGGCTTTGCCAAAGTTTCTTCCAGACTTGATCAAGATTCACAAAGTTAAATCATGTGACTTCCTGTTTAGCCTCTTTGAGGTTAAAGTTACCTTTGGTTTTCTTTCCCCATCTTAATTGGTCTGGTGAGGAGGAAACCAGAATCCTTCTATTCTCTAGATCTTGGGTGAGAGTGTCTGCCTTGGTCTTCAGCGGGCTTTCATCACTGTATCCTAGATCCTTCCACTTCCTCCATTTTCCTTTATTCCTTCCCTGGTCCCAGAAATCTTTTACCAAAACCATACCTTTGCTATCTGTGTCACTTTTGAGAGCTGCAAGTTCATCCCTATAAAGATTGGGTTCCTGTTGCCAGTTGTCCTCCAAAAATTGAACAAGGTCCCCTACTCGGATTTCCCAAAAACAATGTTGCTAAACAGTACTTTTATTATCCCAGGGAAGGTTCCAAATGTGGGAGCCCCTGATTTGCCCTGACATTCTAATGTGATCCTTCTCCTGCCAATACTTGGCATACTTTTGTTTCCAAAGCTTAGCCCAGGGAGCATTCAGTCCCTTAATCCATCTCCATCAAATCTTAGCTCTCGAAGCTCTGTGAGGGTCTTAGGATCATGAAGCCCCAAGCCACCATGGCTCTTGGGCTCGCAGAGCTTCTCCCAGGGTACTAAAGCCCACTTCTTTTTCTCTTCCCCTCTGCCCCACAGAAAGTCCCTTTGTATGCTTCCTATTTGCTGCTTAATACCTTGAGGAGCAGAAAGAACTGAAAACATGTATATGGGAATGGCCTGCAAGACCACCTGTGTGAGCACGAGGCGCCCTGCCAAATTTAGTGACCTGCATGTCCATTTTCTGACCTTGTCCTGAAGTTTATTTAATATTGGCTTGCACACTTTCTTGCTTAGAGGTTTGTCAGTAAGAGGAATGCCAAGATATTTGGAAGGTAGTTGTTCCCTTTCAAATCCAAGAATTATGGTAATGTTTCTCTGAATAGCAATACTAGTGTTAAAGAAAAAAACTTTGGACTTGTTGAGGCTTACCTCAGTGGTTGCTGCCATAGCAAAGTCATTTAAGATGTTTTTGATTGCTCTGGCTTCCCTGACTGTGGGTATGCCCTGCAACATTGTATCATCCACAAATTGTTGATGAGTGTTTGCCTCTCCATCCACGGTGAATTTGATACCCTGTATTCGTCCTTCAATGTTTGCTATTTTTATCGCTCTACCTAGCCCTTCCATCATGAGGATGAAGAGGAACGGTGAGAGCGGATCTCCTTGTCTGAGACCTCTGGAGGGTGTGAAGGTCCTTGATGGAGCTCCATTAAGCAGTATGGAAAAGCTAGTCGTGGTAACTAATGCCATAACCCATCTTATCCAATTTTTGTCAAAGCCATAGGCTCTTAGAATTTCTCTTATGTAAGACCAGCTTAGTTTGTCATAGGCTTTTGCTAGGTCCACCTGAATGATCATAACAGCTTGTTTGTTGCTTTTGAGAGAGTGTGCCACCTCATGAGCTTAGATGATATTGTTGAGGATTTGTCTTCCCTCCACATAGCTTGTTTGCTCCTCCGAGATGAGAGAGGGTAGAAAGGGCTTGAGTCTATTGGCTATTACTTTGGAAATAATTTTATACACCACATTACATAAGGCTATGGACCGAAAACCATCCGGAGTCATGGCATTTTCCTGCTTTTGGATAAGAGCTATGAAGGATGCATTCAGATCCTTCAGTACCTTTTTGGATCTTCTTGAGTCTTCCACAACCTCGAGGATATCATATTTGACAGTTTCCTAGTAGGCTTTGAAGAAATCTACATTGAATCCATCCAGGCTTGGTTCTTTTCCATTCTGCATTTCATTAATCACTTCACTGACCTCCTCTTCCGATACTAGCCTGTTGAGATTGTGGTTGTCCTCTCTGGTAACCAGCTGAGGGATATATTAAGTGAAATGGTCAATGAACCTAGATCTGTCCTCCAATGGCTCCTTTGCAATATTGCAGAAGTGTTGTACAAGGACCGATTCCATATCATTGTGAGATACAAGCTAAATACCTTGAGAATCTTTGATCTTTGTGATTTTGTTGTGTGCCTTGTGAGCCATAGTGGATTTATGGAAGAATTTTATATTTCTTTCTCCCTCTCTAATCCATTGTATCCTTGATTTCTGCATCTAGAATATTTCCTCTTATAAGCATCGATCCTCCCATTCTTCTTGCAAAGAGTCAGTTTTTTCCGCTCTTCGTTGAAGCCATCTGTGATATTGATCTGATTGATCTCCTGGAGCTTTTGCTCAGTTTCTCTTTTGGCTTTGAAGATATCTCTAAATTCCTTTTTGTTCCAAGCTTTAAGATGGGATTTGATATGTTTAATTTTCTACTGGAGCATGAACATTTTTGTGCCCTGAATGTTCAACTCCTCTCTCCACCATTTATCAATGTTACTAGAGAATTTAGGGTGTGAGAGCCAGGCATTTTCAAACCTAAAAGGTCTATTTCTTGGTGTGCCCATAAAGGTGGCTTCCAGCTGTACAGGCCAGTGATCCGATCCTCCAAAGGGCAGAATGGAGGCTGTCATGGCGGGTCCTGTGAGAAGGAGGTCCTCTGAAATAATAAATCTATCAAGTTTGGAAGCAACTTGAGAAGCCCCTCCCCTTTTGTTGTTCCAAGTGAAAGTTCCATTAATTGTTTAAGTGTCCACTAGTCCCATGTTCATAATGAAGTTCTGGAAGGCCATGGAGTCTCTGCCCAGCTGTTTAGTGCCTCCTTTTTTCTCTGAAAGAGATCTTATCATATTGAAATCTCCTGCAACGATCTAGGGCAAAATGGGAAAGCATGCAAATACCAGGCAGTTCGTGGTCTTCCAAACATCAAAATTCCAGACAACACCATATGCAAATCACGTCAGTTTGGTAAGCAAACCAGAACTAACTTCCCTGAGAAGGAAGGATCAGCCGGCAGGCCTCTTGATCTAGTCCATACAGATGTATGTGGTCCATTTAGGACAAGGTCACCTCGAGGAGAAGAATACTTTATATTATTCATTGATGACTTCTATAGGATGGTTTGGTTAGGACTTATGAAGCAAAAGGACGAAGCATTCGAAAAATTCCAATCCTTCAAAGCCCTGGTTGAGAATGAATCAGATTACAAAATTAAGTGCCTCAGGTCCGACATAGGTGGGGAGTTTACCTCAAATGAATTTTTCGATTTCTGTGAAGAACATGGAATAAGAAGGGAATTCTCTACAGCTAGGCTCCTCAGGAAAATGGGCAATGTGAGGATGAACAGGCAATCCAACAAATGGCTCGTGCTTGCTTGATGCATCTGGGAACTCCCGCAACCTTCTGGGGTGAAGCTGCATTATGTTGCGTGTTATTATAACAAAGCAATGTCCGAGTGAACCGCACTCAAACTCCGTATGAGTTCTGGTATGGTGAGACTCCTTCGGTAAAGCATTTCAAAATTTTTGGGAGCAAATGCTATATTAAGAATACTGATGAACAGCTTGGCAAACTTGAACCTAGAGTAGATGAAGGCATTCTCCTTGGTTATTCTCCCTACAGCAAAGCATATAAGTGTCATAATAAAAGACTTGGAAGAATTGTTGACAGCATTGATGTAGTGGTAATGAAAAAGGATACATCCCTAGGCAAGTAAATCATGAAGATATCGAAGAGGATGAAGACTACTCTCCAAATCAGACTGATGATGAAGAAGAGACCCATGAAGAAGAAACCCATGAAGAAGAAACCCATGAAGAGCCAGAGGAACAGATAAGGATAGAAGAAAAGACTCCTTCTAGGTATGTCCAAAAGAATCATCCAGAATCACAAATTTTGGGGTAAAAGGAGGCTGGCATACAAACAAGAATAACAATTGCAGAAGCTTCAAGCTATTTGGCATTACTCTCCTCCACTTAACCACAAAATATAAGAGAAGCTTGCAAAGATGAATGCTGGGTCAAGGCAATGGATGAAGAACTTGAACAAATCAAAAAGAACAACACTTGGGAGTTGGTTCCTAGACCAAAAGATAAGAATGTCATAGGAAGAAAATGGATCTTTAAAAATAAATTGAATGAAAATGGGGAAGTTATTAGAAACAAGGCCAAACTTGTTTGCAAAGGGTATGCTCAACAAGAAGGAATAGATTTTGAAGAAAATTTTGCTCCTGTTGCTAGACTTGAAGCCATCCGAATGTTCCTTGCTCTCTCAAGTTTTCAGAAGTTCAAAGTATTTCAAATGGACGTGAAATTGACCTTTCTAAATGGAGACTTAGAAGAAGAAGTATACATTGAGCAACTAGATGGTTTTATTCTTGGGAATGATCCAAATCTTGTATGCAGACTAAAAAAGGCTCTCTATGGTCTTAAACAAGCTCCAAGGGCTTGGTACTATCGTTTAGACAAATATCTTCATCAACAAGGCTTTTCAAAAGGATCAGCAGATAGCAATCTTTATATAAAAATTGAAAATGACAAATTGCTAATACTTGTTGTGTATGTAGATGACATTATCTTTGGCAGCAATGAAGAAGCTATGAGTCAAGCTTTGCCTTGGTGATGCAGAAAGAATTCGAAATGTCTTTTCTTGGAGAACTAACATACTTTCTTGGATTGCAAATCCAACAAAATGAAAGCGATATCTTCTTGTCTCAAACCAAGTACCTCAAGCAAATTCTGAAGAAGTACGGCATGGAAGATTCAAAACCAGTATGTACCCCGATGGTTACAGGATGCAGTCTCAGTGCAAATGATGAATCAGCAGCATACATCAACCAACCTACAGATCTATGATTTGAAGTCTACTTTATTTGACAGGTACCCGACCGGACATCATGCATGCAGTAGGAATAGTTGGAAGATTTCAGGCAAATCCAAAGGAGACTCATCTTCAGGCAGTGAAGAGAATTTTCAAATATCTTCAAGGGACACAAAATTATGGCTTATGGTATCCTAGAGTTACAGATCTCACACTTCATGCTTATACAGATGCAGATTGGGCTGGAAGCGTGGATGACAGGAAGAGCACAAGTGGTG
>APFE031530101.1:109328-134130 GCA_000404065.3 Pinus taeda | reverse complement strand
TACTTAACTTGTTTATGATTACTTCCCATCAGGTAGATTGAGCCAAAGGGCAAAGGATCTGAAAAGTTAAAGTAATGTAAATTAGCTGCTTTGCTTTAAGTTTGAGTTGTTTTCCAAGTTTTTTCTTTCTTTTCATTTTCAGCAGCAAGGATACTAGGCCATTGCCATTAGTTCGCTATTTGATGCATTTGTTTTCTCTTAACAATTGATTTCATTTTAGTTACTGTAAAGCTTTCTTTTGAGCATTTTTCAAGTTTAGAAATCATCACCATCTACACTCCACACACTTCACACTTCACTTTCATCATCACACATTAAGGAAAAATAAAATCCAAAAACAAAATAAAAAGCTTAAAACGACAAAAGCCTAAGGAAATGGTTATCTAAGTACATATAGTACACCTCACTTCGTTAGTTTACGAACCTCGGGTTGACATTATAAATAACAATTTCGATCACACTAAATTGACCAAACAACAACCTTTCGGGAAACCGCCAATTAATATGTGCTATTTCGTTACATAACTTCCTTTTGTTATAAAAAATGACTAAACGGAAAAATATATTTTCCCAGATAATTATATTATTTACATTAGTTGTTGTCATCTTTTTAACATCATTCATAGGCTATTCAAATTAATTGAAGTTGTATCTTTATTTTTAAATGGCATGTTGATGGAAGAGTCTTATTTTTAGGGTTATTATTTGCTTCCCAGTTCCTTTGAGAACCTTGGATAAAACTGACCTAGGGTTGATCTAGGGACCTCTTATACTTTGTTTCACTTTACATTCAATGTCTATTGTTTATGAATTAGGATTATGCATGACTAGTTTATGAGTAGTCTATTTCCTATAGCAACTTAAGTTAATTCCAGGGTAGCATTTCAAAGTGTATTTGCTTCATTTCATGTTGTAATCACTTCCTCTTTCCTTTCATTGGGTAGATTCCACTTGCAACATATGTTCAGTATGACATTCTATCTTTCGAATAGTAATTTCTACAATTCTATACAATTTCTTGTAGCAACACTATAGTCCCTTTAAGAATTCTCTATTCCTTACAACCCCACTTCTAGTTTTGTTTTAATTTGTAGTCGTTTGTTAGGATTAGGAAGAATATGTTGGACCATAAATTGTTTTAGCTTCACCTCAAATGAAATTAGTCTTACATTCTCATTCTTTATTTCGCTTATTTGTTTTCTCATATCTCATTTTAGTTTTATAATAAAATAATTACCATAGCTTGTTTTTTTCACATTGATTTAGATCATTACAATCTTACAACTAATACTACAAACACCTGAATGTTTATGCAAACTTATTCTTGAATCATCACATCCAACTCTTCAACTTTATTATGAATCTAAATGTACTTTTGAATCAACTAATATAATTCAAATTAAAATATATAAAAACTACAAAATTCTCTTTAATAATCTAAAGCAATAGCAACATTCCTCATAGAAACCCCTTCAAATCATTATTGAATTACCCTCCTCCTTTATCACTGTTTTAGATACTTCAAATCAAATATATATATATATATATAGATATAGATAGATAGATATAGACATAGACGCACAAATACATAAGATGTAGTCTAGTTAGTTTTTGTGGGGATTAGTTCCTACCAAATTTTAAATTCAAATTTCATGAGAAAATTATTCTTACATCTAACATTGAGAACATGCTCTAAAACCTAAAATATGACTTGGCTAAAAAGATATTTTTTTATTTTTAAATCAAGATTTTAATTATTTTACCTAAAATTTTAAATAAAAATAAAAAATATCATAATTTTAAATAATTAATTCTTCAAAATCCAAATATCCTATAAATATTCTATAACACTATATTCATTTTTACTTTCTAATATAATTCTTTAAACAATACCATATAAAATGTTATGAAAAAAATTATAGTCCCAATCCATTAAAAAACAACAAAAAGTCACCTCAATTATTACGTCTAAAACACTAAATTCATTTTTACTTTCAAATATATAATTCTTTAAACAATAAAATATAAAATGTTATGAAAAAATTTATAATTCCAACCCATAAAAAACCAAGCAAGTCACCTCAATTAGTCTGGTCCCTTTGCTTGTGACAAAGAACGGATCAGCACCTCAATTAGTCTGTTCCCTTTGCTTGTGAGGAATTTCAAGAAACCGATCAGCCATCGGAATCGACCTACGGAATATTTTCTTTGGCGCTTGCTGCACCGCCACCGAATCTGTCTTTCATCGTCATTTCAAATTGCACAAAAGTACGGATATGTATGGATTATTATTACTATTTGTTTGTAGTGTGATTGTTCGATAAGATTTTTTTGGTTTAATTTCTTTAAAATTTGGCGATAATGTGTTGAAATAATAAGTTTGATGGGTAATTCTGTATAATCAAAGTGGCCTAGAAACGAGTTTAAATAACACAAATTAGTGTGATTTTTTGGAAGTTTTTCTAATGGACAAAATTGGTGTATGAGACCTAATTGTTTATAGGACAAGGGGCCTATTTCTGGACGACGATTTCACTGATAAATCTACAAAGGCATACATACGCTATCCTTTTGGTTTTGAACCTATAACCTCTTAAAGGAAAACACATGCTCTTAACCATTAAACTCATTCAAACTCATGACTCAATAATCTTCAACAAAATCTGATAACATTAATTATAAGACAAAAATAAATAAATAAATCTATCTATTCTTCCTCACCCGGCGCACTGCATGTCGTCGCTGATTGCCGATGTCCACACTGGTCCTCCCTACTTCGCCATCGACAATTTCATTAACGCAAAAATAAAATGCACGTTGTTTTTCCATTCCATTGCACAAAGCCAAACAAAAGTCTTACCTTCATAAATATTTCCGCAAAATAAAGCTTTATTTACTTTGCCCAAATGGATAAACTTTCTGTTTATTCTAACAAATAGATGAAATAAGTTTTTAAAGTATTTTTTCTGATTAATTTTAAAATAATTTTAATTTAAATTAAACATTGTTTGAGAGAATAATTTCGGCAAAATCACATAACAAATCATTTGTCGACGCATTTCGAATCAACCAATGTAGTCTTCACATTGGTTGGTTCAAAACGTGTGGACAAATGATTTGTTATGTGATTTTGCCGAAATTATTCTCTCAAATAAAATTAAACATTTTTTTTAAACTTGACATATTATTTTTTATGGTTAATTTTAATAAAAAAATAGAAATAATTTTTAAAATTTAAGTTTAAATTATTTAATGAATAAAATTTAAATATCTCATAAAATTTATGAAGTATTAAAAAATTACTATCTAGATTAAAATTATATTAAAATTACATTAAAAAAATCATTTCATCATACCCTACCCTTAGGCTAGGCACACAGGGAACTTTTGCGCTTGTTCCCGTGTAAGCTAATAATCCACCATGTAAAACACTGAATGAACGTAAACAGGAGTAGAGTGGATAAGCCTCCACTATCAAATTATCGTTAATTTTCAACTTTATCCAACTATGCACCAAATCGCATAATGAACATCCTCATACAATCTCACAAGAGATGTGAGCATCCTTCACACAATCTCGGAAGAGAGAAGACGACACTTACCTCTTTAAGTTATTTAATGGAATTTTTAACGAAATTTTTTGACAATCAAATTGTGCAATTATAGAATTTATGATGCTATAATAGAAATTCTAAATTCTAAATTTCAATAATAAAAATTTATAATTCCAACGATCTCTTGGACGTCTCTTTGAAATTACAAGGAAAACTGGGTCAAAAAATAAGAGTGGTTTGCTCTAAAATTAGCCTTTTCCTAACCAATATCATTATAATTTCTCACTTAATAATACTTGTATGTGGAACAATGTAGTGTTTACAATCATGTACACGGATTTTTCATACCACTCAAATCACAAAATCGAGGTGTTATGACAAATCAAAGGTGGTTAAATCATATTTACTAAAAGAGTTATTTTCGGGTGAAATAGAAAATCTTGTAGTGTGACTAATATGTTGTACAGATCCAACCATAGAGTTTACAAGCTTTTTTGACCTGAGACTAGATATTATGAGACTAGATATTATAATAAATCAAAGGATACACATTGTAATAACCAAACACGAGATAATATCAACAAGTTATTAGATGCAAAAAGCCATGCTTACATTTTTATTAACAGTAAGTGGTACATTCTAAGTTACTATATTGCAAATAATAACAAATAAAGGTTTCATTTTAAAACTAACTATGCATTGAGTAATCACATCTAACATGAGAATCACATAATAATTAAGGCACATATATCAGGAGTCTAGAATTTACAATTATCCATTGTATCTTTAACTTCTACAATTTGATAATGTATACAACAAATAAGCATATAGGAAAACTTTTCGAATACAACAAGATACCGTGCACCAAAGAGGATGAAACCACGATCTCAGGTTCATTGATTATTGTGCTTTTTTTTATGCTGTCTACATACTCGTGTGGAGAATGTTGTGTCCCGACCGAGCTTTGTTGGCTCACCGGTTGACTTCCAAGCCTACTCCTTGGGTACTCTTCTTCCCCATGGACCTCCAAGCTACAATGGGGTTGTAAATTAGAGGAAAACAACTAGAAATGGGAGGAGAGCACTCTTGGCTTAAGAGTTTCCTCTTTAATAGTCTCCACTTCACCAAATTCATTATAGACTCAGTAGTCACTATCACAGTAGCATTATGCAAGTCATCCAACAACAGGGAAAACACTGCCCCCTCTTCCATAGCTCACTCCTTTTATATGAGGCCTCATAGGTGACACTTGTCACTTCATGCAAAAAAAAATATTTTTATTAATCTAAAAATTTAATTATTCACCCATCCATGTGTCAACCTTTCACCAAGGTTATTCTAAATTCTTATTAAAAAACATAATTTCCCTCACTCCAATATAATTCCTTATTTCTTCTCATAGTCTCTTGGTCTTTCTTTTCTATGCCTTATTCTATGTTCATTACTGAAGTCAACTTGTAGGTCTCATATTTGGTTCCTGTTGATAGTGTTGGATCCCTCCAACATACCGGGGATATCCCCGATATGAGGTCCCAATTAGACCTCACACCATTTGGTGTAGGAGTTCCATCCAGGAATATGACCTTACTACCATTAACTTAGAGATTTTCCTTGGCTTAATCGATTAACATGAGAAAGTAGCATGCATGCGCTTTTGAATGAGCAAGAGAGTGTGCCTTGTGAATTGTTCAATTGTAGATGTATAAAGGTTCTTTCACTGCAAGGGAGAGAAAGTGAACCTCTAAAAGAAAAGTAATAATACTAATCTAGCGGAGACACATGCACATGGACAAGAAAGAATCGCTAGACAAGCAGCGAAATTGTTCACATAGTTGTTATGTTGGCTTCACTAGACAACAAGTGAAATTGCCAACATAAATTGTTCGATAAACAACTCCTTATGTACTAAAGTAATTGAATATAAACTGCAAACATTAAAAGAGTAGTCTCAAAATATCTATGATCTATGCATGACAATGTGTTGGCCAAATGGATTTAAGTATAATTTAAGCAAAAGTTCCAAGATACATGAGTACAATGAACATCACTAGCTTTAATAGTGGACTGTTAGAGCCACTACATTTTCCCCAAAAGTACTATCTCTATCTCTCTAATGCCCTATGGGAGGAGTCAAGGTTAAAAGTCTTTTTCTTAAGTAATGAGGCTCCTTTTATAACTTGATGCGCGAACTTTCATATCCTCATGAATCTTGACTTTCCAACTTCTAATGACCTTTGGACTTATATAAATATTGAACTTCCAAATGACTTTTGAAATTAAATATGACTCTTGAAATTACATGTCTTTGAAATTCTTCACATGGCTCTTTTGTCCATACATGAATTTTGGACTTCTACTTCTTTGTCTTTAAAATAATTACATCATTACATCATGATTTCCACATCATCATGTGGTGAGGACATGACAAGTCACTATCATTGATGACTAGGACTCATACTGACTGATGACATGGACTTTCTTAGCAGGTGACAACGCTGCCAATTATATCTTTGATCTTGCATGCAACTTCCATGTTGTTGATGTATTTACCCTCCAAAGGGTCTTTGATCATATGGAGTCCTTTGCGCTGCTTCGATCATCAAGATTTCAACATGTTCTTTGTTTTTGAATGCTTCCTTTGAATGCCCTCTTTGCCTGATCACTTATGCATCATTGTCATGTCGTTTGGAAATATCTGCAACTGCAATCACTCATAGCAAGCAAGCATTAACTTGAAAAATATCCTATTCTAACATGTTCCATTCATATTTTTGTTCATGACTTAATAGTGCTTTGGAATTTGTTGAGTCATGGAAAATGTATGCATTTACTATTAACCTCATCATCCTTTTCCTTTATTTTTATATTTTCTATATCTTAATGTGCTAACCTATCAAGGAATTATGGTAAGAAATGAAGGAATTATTTGCAGTTATGACTTAGCTAATTATTACCTTTCTTTATGCAGGGAAACAACAAAAGGGACAAATGTTGTTCCCTGTGAAGGAACAACAAAAATCGGCAAGCTAAGGAAGGAACGCGGTGGTTGCAGATAAGGCCAAAGCAAATAAGAAGAATCAGCGCGAGAAAGTAAAGGATGTCTGAAGTTGGAAAACTGTTGCGAATCCCTCAGGTCGAGAGATCCTGAGGGATCACGTTTATCATTTATCTTTTTTACCCCTTCCTATTATAAAAGGAGATGTTTTGTAAGAAGAAAAAAATAGGAATTTCTATATTATTGAAATTGTAATTGTAATTACAGACTCTTACTGTCGAGAAGAGCACGAATATATTGTAAGGCTCATTCAGTTTGATGATTAATATATAAGTAAATTTGTTGTTCCCTTGCGTTACCTGAAGTCACTTAGTAGTGTTCGTTGGCGGCTAAGGGCCCAGCCTCTGGTGGATTCAACTGATTTTCTTGTATCATACATTTCCAATTCTTGCAAGTGTGATGGTTTGATAGTATTCTTGCTTTATGTGATTTTATCGCTTCGCTGTTTACTATTTTCCAGTGTTGACAAAATCTCTTTGCTTTATATAATTTGCAGTATTGTCATTGATTTAGTTTACTTTCATTTCGGATCAAGTTACTTAGATAAATATTCCGCTTGATATAATCAATTGTAAAGAGTATTAAATATCCCTGTTGAAACTCTCAAATTGATGTCATTTGTTGTTTAGATTATTTATTGAAGACTGGTTTTGATCTAGATTAAATCAGTTAAAGAGGGATGAGTTATCACTACTGTACTCTCAACTAATGTTGCTTTTACTTTGATGAATGTAAGATTTGATTTCATTAAAGGATTGAGTTTTCTTTAATTGCAATTGGAATTTATTAGATGCATCCATTTACTCTTATATTTAAAAGATCTATACTGCAATTTAGGAAACATTACTCTCTGAGTTAAATAGCAGCCACATACTGTGTACACTCTTGAAATAAGAAGACTTGCCCGGATTGAGAATTAATGTGAGGATAATTAGGAGTTTTAAATGGCACCTTTTATCGACCAACATTTTGGCGACGTTGCTGGAGAGAGTGTAGCCATTTCTAAAGAGTAATGTGCATATGATGATTGCTGTTGAAGAAGAATTGGGTATTGAAAACGGAAGGTAAGAACCTACGTAACAAGCAAGTAAAGTGCTTGCTTCTCCACCCGTTTTTCAACACAATTACAGAAAATTAAAGTAGGTATTTGATGCTTGTCTATTGGGAGAGAATTGGGTATTAAAAATGAAAGGTAAGAACCTGCGTACGGAGCACGTAAAATGCCTGCTCCCCCACCCTCTTTCCAGTAGAATTGTTAGGAACTTAGGGTAGAGATAAACATTTGAATTATTTGCATGAATGATTAAGAAGAAAAAAACCGAAAAAAATCCAATTCCACTACCCAAACCCGACAGATGTAAGGGACTGGTGATCCTTGGATGATCAACTTTCATAGACGACATCTTAAAGAAAACTGAATCTCAGCCATCAGTAGGTCCTAGAAACGTTGCTTCCAGACAACCTACTGTCTCCCTTCAGGCCACATGCTCACCATCTGTAGCCTACACTGAGGTCCACAACTAAACAATAGGGACTGAGTAGAGTTTTCAAGAAATTGAAAATTCGTGCCCAATTTCCTCACAAGAAGGGAAACAGAGGAGCCAGGATCCCCTCAGGTAGTAATTCAACAAGGAACACCCAATATCCCAGACCGAGGGAGTGTTGTTAAGATCATTCCCACCCCTTCTATTCATCCTAGGAATAACTCTCTAGAGATCCCGGAAGGGTACTGGCATATATTTGATCAAATGGTCAACAACCCACAAGCAACCCAGACCTCTACATTGCAGTATCCCATTGTTGACACAGCTGTCAATGCATCCATGAAAGCTATCCCTCTCCAAAATATTCCCACCTTTCATGGACTGACATCAGGCGATCCAGATGCATTTCTATTTGAATTTGATGTATTATGTCGGGGTTATGATCATAGCACCGACCCCCAAAAACTAAAGCTGTTTCCCTCTACATTAAAAGGAGCAACCTTGCGTTGGTTTATGGGATTAGGTGTGGGCACAATAAATGATTGGGATCAAATGAAAACCACTTTCCTTAAAAAATATCAGGACTATTGCAGATCTAGGGAATTGAAAGATGAAATATTCCAAATGGTAACAAGGCCGAGTGAAACGTTAGAAGAATATGTGGAACATTTTCAATATAACCTCTAGCGGTCCCCCTATGTAAATCTGCCTTTGCCTGATAATGTGCTAAAAAATACACTAATTAAAGGGATGAAAGAACAATGAATAGAGACATTAAATATTATGGGTAAATGTGATATATATCAAGAAGACTATGCTTGTAGGTTTTAACCTAGTACAGAAATTACCTGCATACGAATTCTAAATCACAGGAAAAATAAAAATGCAAGAGCATAACACATAAAACACATATACACAGAGATTTCCCACTGGATCCCAAAACCGGGACTACCAGCTTGATTTTTCATTACGTTCCTTTCAATGTTACAATACATATTTATACATGCTGAAGCATCCAATACCATGGACCGAAAAACCATCGCATCCAAAACCATGGAACGAAAACCATAGGTAGGTTCGCCAAACCTAATATAGGGTCCAAAAAAAAATTTCCCGAGGCGCTGCCTCGAACCCCATAGAGGGGGGCTACTCGCCCCCCTCAAACCCCCTGGACAGGGGGGGCTGCCACCGTCCTGTGACCCCCTCGCTATGTAATCGGCGCAATGAAGGGGGGGCTCCACCCCCCCTCTAACCCCCCAGTTCACTATGTAGGTTAGTTGTGGAAAGAATATAACACAACCCAGATCAGGATTGCAGATCTAGGGAATTGAAAGATGAAATATTCCAAATGGTAACAAGACCGAGTGAAACATTAGAAGAATATGTGGAACATTTTCAATATAACCTCTAGCGGTCCTCCTATGCAAATCTGCCTTTGCTTGATAATGTGCTAAAAAATACACTAATTAAAGGGATGAAAGAACAATGAATAGAGACATTAAATATTATGGGTAAAGGTGATATATATCAAGAAGACTATGCTGATATTATTAAATTGTGTATCAGGTGCTCAAGAGTTACTACGAGATTGAAACTAGCAGAACACGACATGACCACCAGGGACAACAAAAACTCTGGCAGGAGTATAACTCATGCAGGAATTGGCAACCTACTAGAGGATTTCAAAACAGATATCTTGGGAACTTTGACGACGCAATTAGACATCATGCAAGCCAAGCAGAAGCAGGCTGAAGCAGAACAAAACCTAGTGATATTTTGTCCTAGATGTAGGAAGAAGCATAGTCACAAAGAGTGCTCGTTGGATATGGTACAAACTTGTGCCATATGTACTAAAGGTCATGCCACAGAAAGTTGCCCATCACTCCCAGGGTTAAAAGTAGTTTATAAGGAGGCAGAAGAAGAAACAGAACCAGTCTACTTGCTAAATCAGTGTCACCAATGGAAACCATGAAAAACAGGTACGCCTACTGACCCATCTTCTTTCTTTCAGCCCTCGCAATATAATTCACAACAATACCCAACGGTTATGTGGCAGAACCAACCACCTTTTTCCAGTTGGTCACAACAACCATTGTTTATGCCACTTTGGCCCAACCAATCAAATCAAAATAATAATTGGCCAAATTCCTCTTATTTCCCACCATTCTGGTAGAATAATGCATATCAATCTCAATGGTCACCCTCCACTTCACAGAACCAGAACTGGAAGTCAAGTTAGCAAAGACCTACAAACTATCCAGCAGGAACAATCCCCCTACCTCAACCTACACTGCCAGCACCCTACACATTGCAACAGAACCCTTAAACCAACCTACGACCACAGCTCCCAGCTCAACCCAACCCAAACCCCAACAATAGACCAGTCCAATCTGTGCAAATTATTGAAGGAACAGAGCCAGAAACTGAGTTGAGGGAGTGTAATGAGCTTCAATTAAGGTCTGGGCAGATAATAGAGTCAGAGGGGGATAAAAATATACAAATTGAAGATCCATTACCTATAGAACAAGCACCACAAGTGGAGAACATGGTTAAACAGAAAATTCACGATCAAATGATCACCTCTTCTCCACCATTCCAGAAAGATTAATCATACCACGCCAAATCAAATATCCCGATTTTGATCTTTTGGGAGAATTGAACAATTTGTGTGTAAAAATACCTCTCCTCCAGGCTATTCAAGACATTCCAATTTATGCAAAAACTATTAAGGAATTATGTACGAAAAAGCCGAAGAGGAAAATAAAAACAACCCCAACTGTCCATGTAGTCAGGCAGAGAAACACCCGTAAAATATGAGGACCCAGGAAACCCTATAGTCACGGTGCAAATAAATGGATGCTCCTTCCCCAATGCATTAGTCAACCTAGGATCAACAATCAATATTCTTACAACAACAACTTGTCAAAAGCTTGGCATTACATCCTTGGACCCAACCATGACCTTGTTGGAACTGGCTGACTAATCGGTAGTCAAAACAGAAGGCACATTACAGGATGTAATGGTGTCTATAGACTCTTGGGAATACTCAAAAAATTTCTTGATCATCAATCCTAGAAATCGGCTAGACGGACATCCCCTAATTCTAGGTAGACCTTGGGTAGCAACCGCAGATGCTTACAGAAGCTGTCGAACAGGCAGCATGACTATAGCAAGAGGAAGTAATGTGAAGAATTTAGCCTTATATCCTCCAACTCAGGCAAGTTTAACAATAATAAAAACTAGAAACAACCTGTATCATATCTAACTAAAAAAATTAGATCACCACTAACTATAGAAGATGCTCTCGAATTCAATGATCAAACAAAAGATGACATCATTAACACTTACATTAACCAACCAGATGTTGTATCCCATCCAAAATGTCACATGATTAAAGCAACCTTGGATAATGAAATAGAAGAAGATCCCCTAAAAGATATTAACAACTAGTCAATACCAACAACTTCTGTTTATAATAGTAAAACCATAGAAATTAAGCCAGGGAAAACCTTAATTATCAACAAAAACCTGACTGCTGACCAGGAGCAGAGGCTTGTTCAACTTATGAGAAAATACAAAGAGGCTTTCGCATGGGATTACCTAAACATGAAAGGTATTGATCCCCAATTATGCATGCACCACATCTATACAGAGAAAGAAGCCAGGCCCATTCGACAACCTCAATGGAGGTTAAACCCTCACCTTAAAGATATTGTTAAAGCTAAACTACAAAAACTGTTAGATGCGAATTTCATCTATCCCATATCTGATAGCAAATGGGTCTCTCCATTAGTAGTGGTTCCTAAAAAGAATGGAAAGTGGCGTATATGTGTTGACTATAGAGAGCTTAATAAAGCAACCCAAAAAGACCATTTTCCCCTCCCGTTCATTGACCAGGTCTTGGACACATTGGTAGGAAACAAATTCTTTTCTTTCCTAGACGGCTTCAGCAATTACAATCAAATTCAAATTGCCCTTGAAGAAGAGGATAAGACTACCTTTACCTGCCCTTGGGGGACATTTGCTTACAGGGTCTCACCTTTTGGGTTGTGCAATGCACCTGCCACATTTCAGAGGGATATACTCAGCATTTTTTCAGATCTGATAAACGAAGGACTTGAGGTGTACATGGATGACTTTACACCTTACGGAGATGACTTCGAGCGGGCATTATAAACATTAGAGAAAGTTATTCAAAGATGCATTGCTACCAGACTTTGTTTAAGCCATGAAAAATGCCACATGATGATGACCGAGGGCCTCATCCCAAGTCGCTATATCTCAACAGCTGGAATTCATGTAGATCTAGCAAAAATTCAGATAATTCTTTTAATACCTACCCCCTCCACACAAACTGAGGTACGCAATTTCTTGGGATTTTCTGGATATTATAGGAGATTTATAAAGAATTTATCTCAAATCGTTGCACCATTATATGTATTAACAGGAAATATCGATTTCATTTGGACTAACAAATGTGACATTGCTTTTGAAGATTTAAAACAACTTGTATTAACAGCCCAAATATTACGGGGCCCAAACTAGGATTTTCCATTCCAGATTTCATCCGATGCTTCAGACACGGCCATTGGAGCAATTCTCAGCCAGGAGGAAGATAAGAAGCCATATGCAATATACTACATCAACAAAAATCTATCTCCTTCCAAATTAAATTATACTGTGATTGAAAAAGAATTTTTGGATGTAATCTATGCTATCAACAAATTTAGACATATATAACAGGATACCCTATGGTTTTGTATACTGATCATTCTGCTATTAAATATCTAGCTAATAAACATGTTACAAATGGAATAGTGACAATATGGTTGATCCTTTTGTAGGAATTCGACATAACAATCAAAGATCGACCAGGAAAAGAAAATCCAGTAGCAGACTTCTTTTCACATATGCCAAATACAGATGACTCGACATCAGTAGAAGATCAATTCCCCAATGAACATTTATTTGCTGTAACTATGAAAACACGGTGGTACGCAGATGTCGCAAACTACCTAGCAGTGGGAAAATTACCCAAGGTCCTGATGCCCAATGAAAGAAAACAAATAGTACAGTGTAGCACTCAGTTCTCCCTGATCGGAGGATATTTATTTCAGACAAGGGCCGATATGCACATTCGAAGATGTGTCAAGGAAGACAAAGTCTTCGACATCCTAAAAGCTTGCCATGATGGGCCTTGCGGTGGTCATTTTGCAGACCACAGGACTAGTCACAAAGTCTTACAGATGGGCTATTATTGGCCCACCATTTTTAAAGACGCCAAGAAGTTTGTCTAGGCATGTGACAGTTGCCAAAGAATGGGACGCCCTGGGCAGTCTGATGAGATGCCCCTGCATCCGCAATTAGTGATTGAACCTTTTGAACAATGGGCGTTATATTTCACTGGTCCAATAAACCCATCATATAATCAAAAGACATACATACTAGTCGAAACAGAATATGTGATTAAATGGGTGGAGGCAGAAGCATTACCAAGGGCAATGGAGGACTCAGTAATCCACTTTCTTTTCCAACTATTTGTGCGATATGGCTTGCCTAGAGAAATAATCATGGATGGAGGGCCATAATTTATAGGCCATAAGATTGCTGCAACACTAAAATATCATCATATCATGCACAGTATCACAACTCCATTCCACCTGCAGGAAAATGGCCAGGTAGAAAGCACCAATAAAGTAGTCGAGGCAATACTCACAAAGACAGTTGCATCACATAGACGTGATTGGGATACCCAATTGCAAAAATCCCTGTGGGCATACCGCACGACATGGAGAAATACCATGGGATATTCCCCATATCAGCTAGTTTTGGCAAAGAACCTATCTTCCTAATCGAATTTGAAACCCAAACATTGAGGATAGCTCAGGAGCTAGACTTGGACTTAAATAAAGCACATGTTAATAGGCTACATCAAATCAATGAATTGGATGAAATCCGGCTCTCAGCTCTTCAACACACTGCACTGATCCAACAACAAAGAGTGAAATGACACGAGGCCCTTATCAAGAAGAATATTTTCCACGAAGGAGATTGGGCACTCCTGTATGATTCTAGGTTCCAGGATTTCTTGGGAGAACTCCAGACCAGATGGTTAGGCCCTTATGAGATACACGAGGTACATGATAATGGCACCCTCACATTAGCCACCATTGATGGGTCTGACTACTCTTTTGAAGAGAATGGACATCAAGTACAACTCTATCACAAACCGCTTACTAGGGAGTCCTTTTGCCAACAATTACGGGAAGTTTCCACCATACAAATTCTCGATGAGGAGGGAAACTTGTCCATAGCATTGGTCTAGTGAAGAATTTAGTTGTTTATGAAATTTGTACATAAATGTTCCTTTCTATTTGATTGAATTTGCTTGTATAACTTGTATATAAGTTCTTTTTTCTATTTTTCCTTTGTTGTTCCCTCTAAGGAACAGTTGTTGTTCCCTCTAAGGAATAGTTGTTGTCCCCTCAAAAGGAACAACAATTTCGTGTGCAATTTTTTTTTCGCTGTTCCCTCTAAAGAACAGTCGTTGTTCCGTCTAAGGAACAATCACTATTCCATCTAAGGAACAGCTGCCGTTCCCTCTAAGGAACAGCTATTGTTCCCTCTAAGGAATAGCCGTTGTTCCCTCTAAGGAACAAAAATTTTGTGAA
Organism: Pinus taeda; assembly: GCA_000404065.3. Taxonomy (NCBI): domain Eukaryota; kingdom Viridiplantae; phylum Streptophyta; class Pinopsida; order Pinales; family Pinaceae; genus Pinus; species Pinus taeda. The sequence continues at coordinate 119,366 of APFE031530101.1, read as the reverse complement.
CAATTTTTCATTTTTTCTTTTCGTGTTGTTCCCTCTAAGGAACAACAATTTCATGTGTATTTATTTTCTTGCTGTTCCCTCTAAGGAACAACAATTTCGTGTGCATTTGTTTTCTCGTTGTTCTATCTAAGGAACAACTGTTGTTCCCTCTAAGAAACCTCAATTTTCGTATGTATTTTCTTTGTTGTTCCCTACAGGGAATAACTGCTATTCCATCTAAGGAACAACACCATTTTTATGTGTTTTTCCTTGCTGTTCCCTATAAGGAACAATGCTTTTTGTGTGAGGTTTTCTTTTGCTGTTTCCTTAAGAAATAACACTTTGTGAATATCATTTCTCTCCTTTGCTCACTCTTTATAATCATCTATAGGGAAAGTATACAAATATATATGTAAGGATACAAATTTGAAGTTTACTGGAACAAGCAAATCGGATATTATCATCTTTAATGAGATTGCTTTGTATTGATCGAAAAAGGAAGGACACAACCATCTATATCACTTCACTGTCCTTATTTTCACTATAAATCGAATTGATTGATTATTTGTACCATGTTAGTTCTCCCCTAACCCCTATAATTCTCTTTGTTCATTATCATCAAATAAGGTTAAGGGCATACTTTTTTTCTATTGATATGTTCAGACTTCTTCCGCCATACCTACTCCTAAGGAGCATTGAGCCACCCTCTATATATAAATAGGAAGTGCTATATATATATATTATATATATATAATATATATATAATATATATATATATATATATATATTATATATCTTATATATATATATATATATATATTATATATATATATATCTATATATATATATATATATATATATCTATATATATATCTATATATATATATATTATATATATATATATATATATATATATATATATATATCTATATATATATATTATATATATATATATATTATAATATATATATATATATATATCTATATATATATATATATATATATATATATATATATATATATATATGTGTGTGTGTGTGGTGTGTGTGTGTGTGTGTGTGTGTGTGTGTGTGTTGTGTGTTTTACTAACAATTCTATGATTTTTCAAATGGAGGATAGGGGGTCTCATCACGAGCCGGCCTGCCCACCTTTCGCTCCTTCCCAGTGAATGGCAATGTGTTCATCTAGTTACCAAGCCAACACATTGGTCTCTACTCTGACATCATAATGCACTTCCCTAATTATACACAGAGGATCGTGGTTCCAAAGGGTGAAAAAGAAACTCTGTCGAGGTTATAAACGCCCACTGGCAACAGAAGCTCTGCTGATGGTATTGAAGTCGTATTTTCAACATCAATAGTTATTATAACTCCCTTTTCTTATTTTTTACCTTTACTATAGAGAGATTATGTTTCTAATCTATTTTTGAACCTTTATGCATGCAATATCTTTTAAAATCAATCATAGTAGCTTTAAGTGGAATGATGACGACAATGTATCTTTCCTGCATCACCTCATTTTTTCTTTTCAAATCACCTCATGGTATCTCCTCACTTATTGATAATTCTCGTTATATGCATTGATTTCAGCATTCCGATATATTTTGGGATCCTTTCATTAATATGCGTACCTTGCCACTTTTATCACCCCTGTACTTCACTGCCAGCACGTTATTCCTTCACTCATTCAGTTGAAGGTGACCTATCATTTCAAAGGGGGGCGAGGAGCAACCTCCAGTGTACTGATGTATGCATGTCAATCCTTTGTTCGATTGTGCAGGGCAATACGACATTCCATGATTATAGAGTATGTGGTATAATAGCAAATCCTAAATAACAGTATTTATGCCTGTAAAGTTTCATCCGAAATAACCATTATAACAACTTGTTGTTCCATCACTCGGCTCTGTATATTGCTGTGATATCTCTGCTACACTAACTGTTTGTAGAATTCAGGCAGTATGGGAGGAAGAACAGTGCGCAGGGAGCTGCTAATACTGACTATTTCTGATGTAGCCAAAGAAATTCTAGCCCAAGCTAGGTGGATATTATACTTCGCACAATTTCAACAACCCAATGAAGCAATTGCTATTGAATTCCTACAAAATTTATAGAACATACAATCTATGATAAGAGGGAGGCAAATCACAGTGTCAAATGCGGTGATAGCTGAAGTGTCTGGATTACTAGCAGAATGACCCGTATGGGCTAATAAAAGATTGAAGTTGCAGGATGCTATTGCAGTCCTTAAGGATGAGGGACAGGACCTGATCATCAAAGGAAAAGGAGTTCGACCTTCATCCCTTGGAGAACCGTCGGGAGAACTAGCCAGAGTCATCTAGAATTATGCTAGGGTCCAACCCTAAACCCCTTATTTATGTAATAGGATCGAGTCATAGTTATAGTTAAGTAAAGAGTCAATAAAGCCCATATTTATAATTGTAAGTGGTTGACCCGCATTCAATGAAGGGACCATAGTTAGTTGCAAACAGGCCATGGTATTAGATAGATGGTATTAATAAGAACCATGGTATTGCCCCATGGTATTGCATGTATGAATCCTATATAAAGGATAGAGACTCCCCTCGAGGAGCATCATGTATTATTTTGTAATTGAGCTTAGCTCTGTTGGAGGTTTCCCCCTCGAAGAGGCAAGTGAACATTGCTTTCTGAATAATAAAATACTTGTTGTTATTTCTCATTATTCTATGTTCTGAGTATATTTCTTTGCATATTTGGTATTTTGGTATCGTCTTGCAGGTTAAGAGCATAACAAGTGGTATCAGAGTGCTTTCCAGGGTCAGTGGGATCTCTAATTTTTAGCAAATTTTTTTTTTGGCTAGAGACGTGTTCCAACGTCTTTAAACCATGTGATCTGTCGTTGAGCACATAAACCTACAGATTTGGGGAGGCATGCATGCAGGAAATACAAGAGGTGGTCATGCTTGTTGGACTCCCTTGTAACCCCTGTGGGTACCCCTTCGAGTAGTAGCGCATTAGACAGAACCGTGCACAGACAGTATTCCAAGTTCCCTCTAGGTATATCAGAAGCCCCCTAGGCCCCCTTGAAACCTCGCCATAGATAAATCGTCGGTTGCCTTGCTACTACAGTACACTGAGAATAGCACTCGGGGTGATTACTCGCGCATACAATAGGGTAGTTAGGTTGTATGGCAAAGGGTATGGGTGATCCTCCTTAGTTAGTGCCCTGAAAGATTGGGCCAAGTACTATTGTCAGACCCTTATGTATATTGCAATCTATAGCACTTGACACTCCTGGAGACCATAGTTCCCTTCTATATCTCTGGATCACGCATCATATTTGCCAGATCAGATCTCGTAGGTGGGGTTCTGTCACAGCAACAACAATCAGTGCCGCCATTCAGATCTACCAGATTAGCCATTCAGATCTATAAGATCCATCAGATCCGCCATCCAGATCTAGTAGTTTGGGTTCTGTAGCCGTCACAACAATCAGATCCTCCATTTAGATATGAATAATTGTTTGGGTTCCTATACCTGGGCTTGATTTTTGCAGGACTTTGGGTAGCATTGAATTTTTTGGGATTCGGCTACTACAGTATTCCTAAGCAAGGAGTAAAACTCTGTTCGGAGTGAAAAAAATCAGGTCGACTTATTGGAGACTTAGCCCATAAGAATCAGGTCGACGAGTTGAGCAAGGTGGTACCATTCAATTGTTAGTGCCAAAAATTTCAGGTGGTCCCAAATTTCAAGTGCATCAGATCGGTGCATGGTACAAACTAGAGCTCAAGCTATGGCCAATGAGAGGATCGACAACCTTGAATCAACATTGAATGAGGTACTGTTGTTGCTGAAGAACTTAACTAACACAATCTGAAAGGGCAAGATGGAGGAACGCGTGGAGGCATATATTGGCAATGAAAACATTGAGGGCGAGTCTAGCTAGTCTCCTCACCTCTTTGACACCCACCAACAATCCCAATTGCAACCACCCAAGCTGGACATGTATAAATTTGATGGCTCTCACCCAGCCACATGGATAGCACAAATGGAGCAATATTTCACACTGAATCACATCATGGATGATGCGACTCAGCTTAGTGTGGGTAGCATGTACTTGGACAATGATAGATGGCAATGGTTGCAATGACATCAACGTTGCTATGGAAGGCCCTTAGCTTGGCAAACATTCAAAAAAAACTCTTACGAATCGCTTTGACCATGAATCTAATTTTTTGGGTCGTCTCACTAAGGTCCAACGGACATGAACAATGAACGAATATATTACAGCCTTTGAAGCCTTAGGTTTCCGCACAAGAGGTCTACGCGATGAGTTCTACTTCGAATGCTTTGTTAGTGGTATCAAAGAAGCCATACAAGCCCACGTCCGACTGCAACACCCTATCTCATGGTTGCATGCTTGCAGGATAGCTCGTGAAGTAGAACGTGCGTTAGCGGCCCAGTCTAATCGCCCAAATTTCATAACCAAGGGTTGCCCCACGCAAGCTCAAAGCACTACCCAAACACTCAAAGTTCAGAAGGTGTCACCAGTAGAAATGGCGAAAAGAAGAAAGCAAGGATTGTGTTACTACTGTGATGAGAAATAATCCCTCGGGCATAAATGCAAGGAGCCCAAATTCTTTCAAATTGATGCTACTGATCGCAGTTCATCGAAGGAAGCCCCACCACTTGAGGAACCAGAGGAGGAAGAAGAGGACAACCAGTAGGACAATGTACCTGAAGAATCAGTTATCTCGCTGCATGCTTTGGCAGGGATTTCTTGTCCCCAAACTCTCAAAATCAGAGGTTTTATTAAGCATCGCCTAGTAGTAGTCTTGATTGATAGTGGCAGTACACATAACTTTATCCATCAAAGAGTCGTGGAAGAAGTGCATTGTTTTGTCTGAGCAGTTTCTAACTTCCAATTCCAAATTGCTGATGGGGGGACAATGAAATGTGAAGGACGCTATAAAAATGTCAAACTTCAAATGGGGGATTATCAGTTAAAGACCCACATGTTTTCCATACACATGGGAGGGTGCGACATTATCCTAGGTGCTGAATGGCTTCGCACACTTGGCCCCAATCACAAATTTCCAAGAGTTATATATGAGCTTTAAGCAAAACAACCACACACATACCCTCTGCGGCCTCCAGGCGGGAGCTCACTCTATCATCAGCTCACATTGGATGGAAAAATTGTTAAAAAAGGGCCGCCATGGAGTTATAGCCCAATTTAATGCCATCCAGGCCTTTGAACCCAATTCTCTTCATATTCATCTTGAGATGCAACAGATCTTAAACAACCATTTGCTAGTCTTTGACAAGCCTCATGAGCTTCCACCCTCGAGGGGGGAACATGATCATAGCATTACTTTGGTCCCAGGGGCCCAACCACTAAATATGCACCCATATAGATATCTGTTCGCCCAAAAGAATGAAATGAAAAAAATCATCAAGGAACTCTTGGAAGCAGGCGTCATTCGTCCCAGCATTAGTCCTTATTCATCGTCGATGGTCATGGTGCTTAAGAAAGATGGGAAATGGCGTATATGTCCAGAATTCAGGGCCCTCAATAAGTTGACAGTCAAAGATAAATTTCCCATCCTGGTTGTCGATGATTTGCTGGATGAACTAAATGGGGCTCAATTCTTTACTGATCTCGACCTTCGCTCGGGCTATCACCAACTTCGCATGAAAGAAGTCGACATTCCAAACACTGCTTTCTGAACTCATGAAGGCCATTATGAGTTCCTGGTCATGCCATTTGGTCTTTGTAATGCCCCATCCACCTTTCAGAGCCTTATGAACCACTTGCTCAAACCATATCTTAGAAATTTTTTCCTTGTTTTCTTTGATGGCATCCTCATCTACAGTCGCACCTGGGCCACACATCTCCAACATGTAGATCTGCTCTTGCAACTGCTTCGCAAGCATAAATTATTCGTCAAGATGTCCAAGTGCTCTTTTGGCATGGAAGAAGTTCAATATTTGGGCCACATTGTGGGGCATGAAGGTGTTAGGGTGGATCCCAAAAAGATCCAGGTAATGCAGGATTGGCCTCAACCAAAGACCTTGAAGAGCTTGAGAGGATTTTTGGGTCTCACAGGCTACTATCGCAAATTTGTCCACAATTATGGTCGCATTTCTAGGCCCCTCACTCAACTCCTCAAGAAAAATTCATTCCTTTGGAATGATGAAGCACAACAGGCCTTTATAGCTCTCAAACATGCCATGTGTTCCACTCTAGTATTAGCACTACCTGACTTCACCAAATCTTTTGTGATTGAATGTGATGCTTCTGGTATGGGTATTGGGGCGGTCTTAATGCAGGAAGGTCGACCCTTGGCCTTCACAAGCCAACAACTAAGTGGGAAGAATCTAGGACAATCTACCTATGAGAAGGAGATGATGGCCATCTTACATGCAATAGATGCCCGACGACCATACTTATTGGGGCGACGTTTCCAAATCCGCACATACCATCAAAGCCTTAAATATTTTTTGGAGCAATGCCTATCCTCGCCCCAAAAAAATAAATGGCTTGCCAAAATGCTGGGATATGATTATGAGATAATTTACAAGAAAGGGTGCGAAAATATTGTAGCAGATGCGTTATCATGCCAATTTGAGGAGGAAAGTACCTTGCTTGCAATTTCCCTTCCTATTCTAGAATGGATTGAAGAGGTTCACAAGGAATGGTTTTCACATCCTTGGCTCTCCCAACTCATTAATCAATTGTAGGCGGATCCAAATTCCACAGCGGGCTACTCGTGGCAGGATGAGATTCTTCGCTACAAGGATAGAGTCATAATATCACCAACATCCATCCTCAAAAGCCGCATTTTGGCGGAGTTGCACTCATCTCCTAGTGCAGGACATTCCGGCTATTAGAAGACGTATGCTCGCACTTGAAGATCATTTTTTTGGATATGCATCAAAGCAGACATTCTTACTTTTGTAGCTAAATGCGATGTCTGTCAGTGCCACAAAGGAGAAACAATCAAATCCCCAGGCACATTACAACCATTTCCCATCCCGACCTCAATCTGGATGGACGTTTCTATGGATTTCATTACGGGTCTTCCAAAGTCAGGAAACAAGTCAGTCATCATGGTGGTTGTGGACAGAGTTTCTAAGTATGCTCATTTTTGTGCTGTACCCCACCCTTTTACACCGACTTTGGTCACTCAATCTTTCATAGATTAGATCTTCAAATTGCATGGCATGCCCACTTCCATTGTGTCTGATCGTGACCCAATCTTCACAGTAACTTTTGGAAAGAACTCTTCTGGCTACAAGGTATCCAACTACAACTTAGTACTTCTTATCATCCACAAACTGATGGTCAAACTGAAGCAGTCAACAAATGTGTAGAGACCTACCTTAGGTGTCTCACTTTAGAAAAGCAACATCTCTGGGTACAATGGTTACCTCTAACTGAATGGTGGTATAACACCAACTATGATGCTGCCACCAAAATGACTCCATATGAAGCAGTTTATGGTCAACACCCTCCTTCCCCTACTTCTTATATCAAGGGATGCTCGAAGGTACAAGCAGTGGATCAACTTCTACAGAACCGCACAACAATGTTGGCCCACCTTAGAGAGAATCTTCATCAAGCCCAAAACCGCATGAAGCAACAGGCAGATCAACTTCGCTTAGAATGCCAATTTCAAGAAGGGGATCAGGTATTTTTGAGGCTGCAACCATATAAGCAAACATCACTCAAAGGCAAGGGTTGTCCGAAATTATCTCCAAAATTCTATGGATGGTATCAAGTACTTCATCACATTGGAGAAGTCGCCTACAAGCTGGCTTTGCCACCCACTGCAAAAATCCATCCAGTCTTCCATGTCTCATGCCTTAAGAAAGTGATTGGGAACCATTGCAGAATTCAAACCAGTCTACCTGAAGTGGATGAAGAAGGGTCAATCTGGCTCCAACCTGAACAAGTTCTTGACACACGAGAACAATATCTATGCGACCACATGATCAAGGAAGTCCTCGTCAAGTGGAAAGATACCTCTCCAGAAGATGCGACCTGGGAACCAACCACTATCCTTCAGTAGTTTCCACAGCTTCAGCCTTGAGGACAAGGCTATTCTTATGGGAGAGGGCATGTTAGGGTCCAACCCTAACCCCCTTATTTATGTAATAGGATCGAGTCATAGTTATAGTTAATTAAAGAGTCAATAAATCCCATATTAATAATTGTAAGTGGTTGATCCGCATTTAATGAAGGGACCACAGTTAGTTGCAAATGGGCTAAGAACCATGGTATTGCCCCATGGTATTGCATGTATGAATCATATATAAAGGATAGAGACTCCCCTCGAGGAGCATCGTGTCTTACTTTGTAATTGAGCTCAACTCTATTGGAGGTTGCCCCCTCGAAGAGGCAAGTGAACATTGCTTTCTGAATAATAAAATACTTGTTGTTATTTCTCATTGTTCTATGTTCTGGGTATATTTCTTCGCATATTTGATATTCTGGTATCGTCTTGTAGGTTAAGAGCATAACAAATTACATCAAATGTGACACGCGAAAAGACATGGTAAGGCTGTGTCAACTTACACTCTTAGCAGTCCTGAAACAAAAATGTTCTGTGAATTTGCCTGCATATTTGAATTTCCGATTGCATGACAACACTTGAAGCATAAAAAAATCCCAACACATGAAACTGTCATGAGCCAACACTATTTGATTAGGTTGATAGTGAGTTACAACCTCGCCTAGCAATAATCAAGTTGGGAGGAATTAATATTTTCCATTGAAGGGGGCTTGGATCTGCCTACGCCTAACCCTGTTCCGAAAAGGAAGAGGACTACCCTTACAACAAACATTCTCCAAAATCACAGAAATTCTACGAGGCTGAGGACAAACTTAGGAGCGGCCGAAAACCCCCAGGGCAACATCAGCTAGCCCATAGAATTGTCTAGCCCGGGAAGTGAAAAACAATTGCAGATAGAAGGCCAGGATAACCCTGAGTCAGACCATGAGGAAGAATCGGGGCATTCTAGAGAAGAATAAAGAAATGAATCAGAACTCCCCTCAACATCAAGTTCCCCAGGTGATTTACTGCACGATATCGAGTTGGCTCATATTTTGGCCAATATCGATGATTTCATATAGCTCGAAAGCCCGCTCAATTTTAACATTGGAGCAACCCCATTTGTAGAAAACCCTGGTCATGATATAATTATATCAGAAAATGTAAGCTGTGAAGCAGAAACAAGGGCAGATGCCACTCAAGAAGAGGTGAACCAACCCGGTGATATGCCTCCAGGAGAACCTAGCCAGGTAGGACTTGTAGGAATTTACAGGGTAAGTTCCTCAGACAGAACACCAAAAGGACATCGCTCACAAATAGATCACAGATCAATACACCAGTATTTTGACATGGTTAAAACCCTCAGAGAGGGAAACAGTGCACGGCCTGCGCCAACGTGGCTACTACAGGCAATTTATTAATCAAGAATGAAAATTTACATAAGCTTCTCTCATGCACGGTTAACCTACAAATGACCCTCCATGCGCTTTAAATAGAATTCATGGACCAATCGGGTGTCAAGCCACGGATCAAGTGTCGGTAATACCGAGGAGAGAATGAACCGTCGGATCACTACATATCGTGACCGTCGGATTGTAAGTTACAAAATGTACAACGGTAAAGAAACACACTTTACCTAACTCTATACCTAACTCTATACTAGACCAAGTTGAACTTAACTATTTTCCTATGTGTCGGAATATCCTAACATCCCCCCTTAAGAACAACTTGGGATAGGATTGAAGGATTTACAAATATGACACAATAGGAGAAGGAAGGAGGCACTAGAGCCTATCCCCCCTTAGTGACAAATTCCTGAACTCCAAGCATATATCGAAGTTTAGTGAACTTCGCCTCTGTGAGAGCCTTTGTGAAGATGTCTGCAACCTGATCATCTGTTGAACAATATTGCACTTCAAGAACATGGTCAAGAATGAGCTTTCTGATGAAGTGCATGTGTAGTTCAATGTGTTTGCTGCACTGATGCTGAACTGGATCTTTGCAAAGCTGAATGGCACTTT
>APFE031530101.1:59374-97078 GCA_000404065.3 Pinus taeda | reverse complement strand
ACCCTCAGAGAGGGAAACAGTCCACGCTTGTGCCAACGTGGCTACTACAGGCAATTTATTAATAAAAGAATGAAAATTTACATAAGCTTCTCTCATGCACGGTTAACCTACAAATGACCCTCCATGCGCTTTAAATAGAATTCATGGACCAATCGGGTGTCAAGCACGGATCAAGTGTCGGTAATACCGAGGAGAGAATGAACCGTCGGATCACTACATATCGTGACCGTCGGATTGTAAGTTACAAAATGTACAACGGTAAAGAAACACACTTTACTAACTCTATACCTAACTCTATACTAGACCAAGTTGAACTTAACTATTTCCTATGTGTTGGAATATCCTAACAAGACTAAACACAGAGAATATAGGCCAAACAGAAGAAATAGAAATAAATCAGGAAGATGGCTACTAGTTTGGGGACACGGTTCTTTTAGAACAAAGCCAAGATGAGCAACCCGAGCTCGTTAGGAGTAGAGACGATTAATAGACAATTGCTCCTCCTAAAAAGCATAGAGACAAAATTTAAAAACTTAGGAAGGAACAACAGAGGCTGTGGAAAACAGTAAAAAGGCTCAGACGAAAGATAAGAAAATTATCAGCGGGGAAGGTTCCAGACAAAACCCCGGAAACAATAAACACGGCAATTCAAACTAAATTACGTGAAATAAAAGCAACAGGGACTCAAACTGAGCCCACACTCACTCAACTTGTTAAGGAACATCATGAAGCTCTTGCAGAAGCAGCTACCCAGATAGAAGCTATACCTTCTTATGACTTAGCTATTTAGACAAAGGTGGTACCCTCCTATAGCACGGCTACCTAGACGGAGGCATGGACTTCCCATAATAAAGAAACACAAACAACAAGCATTCCTTCTCATAGCAGGAGTATGCAGGCAACCATTCAAGCCAAATATATTATGATGAGCAACGACCCTAGTGTATTGACTCTTCAAGAAGATTTAGCACAAGCTCGACTTATCGTCAAACGGCTTGAGGTAGAAACTGTCTCCCAATAAAAATACCAAGAATTACAGAGGCAGCTTCGAGACATGAATACATCAGAAAGTGAGACCTTTGACAAATACTGAAGGGCAGAAGAGAAATTTGAGAAAATGAAGCTGATATTAGAGAAGGTCATGAGTCAAACGGATACTATCTACTCATTGTACATTGATATCTTGGCATGCAGATCTCCTGACAATAATTATGCCTTATTTTTGCTAGAAAGATACTTGCAGCTGAAAATCAAAGCCATCTGGGCTAGAAAACCGATAGAATAAAAAACAATAGAGGATTTCATAAACTGTTGCAAGTAGCATGGGGTAAAAGTTCAAAGATTGTTGTGTGAATTTTACCTACACAATTTTGTATTAGAGATAGAAGTTGAAAAGAACCCCAATCCTTTTGTGGGGGATGTGCAATTCCAATCTTTTATTTCATTTTCTGTCAATCAACTAAAATGGTGCAAGGCTCATAACATGTTCCGGAGGCAGGAGCATGGACTGGACCTTTGGGTTAGAGGTGAACCCAAACACCTGTTGCAAATGTTGGCCAATCACAAAAGTTTGATGAAAAGGGAAGGAGTAATTAAAATTTTGGGGCCTATTCAAAAAGAGATTGTCCAGAAGGGAGTAGAATACTTCCTCTCCATTAAGGAAAGCTCCTTGGTTGCAGTCAAGCTCAGGTGGATAGTCTCCAATAATAATGTATAGAATAGAGAGCCATTTAATTATAAAATTTTTAAATTGGCTACAGAACGCTTTGTCACTTATAGCAATCTCATCTTAAGAGAAGGTCCTTAATGGCTAGGTTGTCGGTTCCGCAACCCTACTGTTTGGTATCCTGCTGAAGGGTATCAGGCTATATATGAACTGCCTGAACGACAAACAGGGCACATGTTTTAGCTCTTGGCCAAGAATCATGGTTTTAGACCACTTTACGAAATTCCTTCTCCAACCTATTCTTTGACTGCTTTGCATACGAACTACATGCTTTTCATGAGGACATGAAAAAGGGTAAGCAGGGGAGTATGTTGAGTCATGGAAAAGGTATGCATTTATTATTAACTTCATCATCCTTTTCCTTTATTTTTATCTTTTCTATATCTTAATGTGCTAATCTATCAAGGAATTACTGTAAGAAATGAACGAATTATCTGCAATTATGACTTAGCTAATTATTACCTTTCTTTATGTAGGAAAACAACAAAAGGGACAAATGTTGTTCCCTATGAAGGAACAACAAAAATTGGCAAGCTAAGGAAGCAACACGGTGGATGCAGATAAGGCCAAAGCAAATAAGAAGAATTAGCATGAGAAAGGAAAGGATGTCTGAAGTTGGAAAATTGTTGCAAATATCTCAGGATCGAGAGATCCTGAGGGATTGCGTTTATCATTTATCTTTTTTACCCTTTCCTATTATAAAAGGAGATGTTTTGTAAGAAGAAGAAAAGAGGAATTTCTGTATTATTGAAATTGTAATTGTAATTACAGACTCTCGTCATCGAGAAGAGCACGAATATATTGTAATTCTTATTCAGTTTGATGATTAATATATAAGTAAAGTTGCTATTCCCTGACGTTACCTAATGTAACTTAGCAGTGTCTATTGGCGGCTAAGGGCCTAGCCTTTGGTGGATTCAACTACTTTTCTTGTGTCATACATTTCCAATTCTTGCAAGTGTGATGGTTGATAGTATTCTTGCTTTCTGTGATTTTATCGCTTCGCTGTTTATTATTTTCCAGTGTTGACAAAATCTCTTTGCTTTATATAATTTGTAGTATTGTCGTTGATTCAGTTTACTTTCATTTCGGATCAAGTTACTTAGATAAATATTATGCTTGATATAATCAACTGTAAAGAGTATTAAATATCCCTGTTGAAACTCTCAAATTGATGTCATTTGTTGTTTAGATTATTTATTGAAGACTGGGTTTGATCTAGATTAAATCAGTTAAAGAGGGATGGATTATCACTACTGTACCCTCAACTGATGTTGCTATTACTTTGATGAATGTAAGATTTGATTCCATTAAAGGATTGAGTTTTCTTTAATTGTAATTGGAATTTATTAGATGCATCTGTTTACTCTTGTATTTAAAAGATCTATACTGCAATTTAGGAAACATTACTCTCTGAGTTAAATAGTAGCCACATACTGTGTACACTCTTGAAATAAGAAGACTTTCTCAGATTGATAATTAATGTGAAGATAATTAGGAGTTTTAAAAGGCACCTTTTATCAACCAACAGAAGTGTAAGCAGAACTTCTAGGCACAAGGGCGTACTTGAAAAGGTTGAAGGGAAGAAGCTTCAAGGCTTCAGGATGTGCTCACGCACTCAACAAGAGAGAGAAAGCTCAAGCGAGGGCACAAAGTGCAGGCCCGAAGGATGAAGGAATACCATTCAGGCTTCCCAAGTGCATTGTGCACTCAAGGGAGCTAGGAAGGGTGTAGGGCGCACTGTTGAAGGATGAAGAGATGAGGCTTCAGGGATCCGGGGTGTGCTCATGCGCTTAAGGGAGGACAAGAGGGTGCAAGGTGCACTGTCGAAGGATGAAGGGGAAATCATTCGTTGGTTCAAGGTTCACTCAAGCGGTTAAAGAGGGCACATTTATTCGAATTTAAGGAGTGCGATAAAAGAGAAGATTTGATTTTTTTGGGCATAGTTCAGAATAGGGAAGGGGAAGGATGTTGAGTAGTATGATATGAGCTCTTGGAGGACACAGGGTGCACTTCTGAACAATGAAGGATTCTCAATCAAGGCTTCAGAGTGTGCTTTTGCGCTCTTATCCTTAATGGATTAACTTGTGTAACCAAATTTGTATAAGTATAGAAGATAGAACAAGGGGTGAACATAATGAGTTTAAACATGAAGTCTAGAGCATTTAGGTTAGGATGAGATTCTTCTATCAGTGATAACTATTTGCGAGGTACTTTTTACTTTTTCTTATTACCACAATCTTCTCTTATTATTATTATTATGAGTGTGAGTTCTATAATGTCATCAAGTAGTTACCAAAACAAAAGAGACAAGAACACAAGATACTGGGTCTTAGCCAGGGCAAAACCTCTCTCTCCTAGAGAGGAAAATCCTTCTGAAAATTTCTCTTATGGAAGATTCAATTGACAAATTCCAAACCCTAGATCCTTGACAAGTAGATTCTCCAAGCACAAGACACAATCCCTCTTCCTTTTGTCCTTCAACTAATGCCTCCTTCTACACTGCACCTTGATCTTTTGTTCTTCTTTTGGCAACTGATAACAGAACTACAAAAACCCTAGGTCTCCTTAGAGACATATACTATAGAATATTTCTTCTTTTCTCTTCCTCTCTTGGCAGCCTTCCTTTTGGTTGATGCTTAGGCTAGAAGATGGGACTTTTCTTGAGGTATATTTCGGAGTTGAGAGGCTGATACTCCTAACCCTACTGTAGGTTTGATTTCTCACACATGTGGTTGATCTAGGCTTGAGATTGACCCTTTTGCTTTCTCCCTTCCTTCGCTTGATGTGGGACCCACTTTGCTTGAGATGGAGACCTATTTGAAGCCTCTTTTTTACCCAATCGAATTCCCTTGTGCCACTGCAATTATTACAACAGAGTTACCCTCTTTTTCCTTCGCACGTGTGACTAAAATTAGCCCCAAAATAATCCTCCTAAACTTGGTTTCCTTTTCTTTCTTCTTCATTGGTCTAGAGGCACCATTTTTCTCCTTTTCACGCCTCTTTTTGACTCTCTTCTTCGTTGATTTCAAAGATTACTTGATGGTTATTTGGTGAGGTCGATTTGCACTATATATAGGAGTCCATCTCTACTATTTGAGCCAACTTGAGCTAGTGAGGCCGAATTGTCCTTAAGTGAATAAAAAATCATGTTTCAGTTGACATGAAGAGGAGACTTGTCTTTGCTTTGGAGGATCTCCTTTGACATATTTCTCTGATAGATTTACATAGTGTAACATGCCCACATGGGTCTAACAATTACATTGACTCTTTGACTTTCCTAGAAGCACTCAAACATGTGCTTGAACTATCAAATGGGCAAGAAACCCATTCTTGATAATGAAAAAAATAATAATTCGTTTTCTTTTACAAGTACAAAGATCAAAATTACATTTATGAAGACCGAACCTAGTTACACTTTCTTTAACACTCCCTCTTAAATAGGGAGGTATTCATAAATCACTACAAGGTATTTGGAAATTTTCAATCTAAAGAATTCACATAAGAGAAATTGGACTGGAGATGTTGTGTCTATCTCTCCCTCTCAACTAGGGAAGATTTTCCCATTCATGTGAGTGAATGTACCCAAGCTCCCTCGGACTAGGAACTTGCCCAATCTTCCTCTTAATTAGGGACTTGTCAGAGGTCCCTTTTAACTAGGGACTCTTCGTTTCATCATAAACTTATTTTTGTGGGTCCTTTAGCTGCTTGATTAATTTCTTTCCTTCATGTCATGAGATTCAGTCGAGCTTCTTCCTTGTAGGGCATTAGCCATCCATCACTTTCCTTGGTTCGTCATGTCATTCTTCTATTCATGGAAAGTGGCTTCACTGATACATATACGGAACCTTCTTAATATCACTACTTTTTTCTCATCATGCTTCTTTCCAGAATTTCCATCCTCCACATGAATGCTAGTTGTACTTGCACTTACAACTCTTGTTTCAGTAGCCCTTTTTGTTGAAGAATCTAGGGAAAATGGGATTAATGTGATTCATCTAGACTTTATAACAATTTGTGAAGTGTTTTTAGAATTTATCTTATTTTGATCTTCTTCTTATTATTAGTGTGTGTGTTTGCTTCATCAAACTACTAACAAAACAAAGAGACAAGAACCCAAGATGTTTGGCTTTCTACCAAGGCCAAAACCTCTCCCTCTTGGAGAGAAAAACCCACATGTAATTATTCTTATAGAGATTCCAACTGACAAACACCAAGACCATGATCCTTGACCTACTAGGCCACTCCAAGACTAAGACACCAATCCTCTTCTTCATCATTATTTAGATCATCATCATTGCTGCACCATTGAGACCATCACCGCTGCATCCATGAGGTCTTCATTATTGTTGCTTCACCATGTCAACGAGGTCTCTTGTATTCATTGAGATCTTTAATGTGACCTTGGTTCCATGCCTTTATCAATGCACCAAGAGCTTCATTACGATATTGTCTAGTATGCCAAGTATATTACTATGGGATCATAGTTATGCCGAGGTTGTTCAATATACCAAAAACAGTAACCATGCAAGAAACATGGAATCACTGTATTTTATTCGAGATTTTGTACCATTTTAACCATCCAAAAATATTGTCCTCTGTACTTATTCGAGGTTCCTGTACTCCTGCTCATGTCTGAGATTAATGCGCTCCTGTTTCATCCGAATTTTAGACAAGCATCCGAAAATTGTACCTTAAAGTCATGCGAGGAAACTCGGCCCTATACCCATCTGAAATAATAGAGAAATATGAGTTCACGCACCTCCGAAGTTGCATAGATACTTTTTTGAATTTCTTGGTTTATGTGGTGACCCCAGTGGGGTATTTATAATAGTTATGTCTCTGTAAATAAGCCAACGTGTCACCTTGAATTGGTGTGTCTCCAAATATGAGTCGGCGTGTCATATAAATATATCTTTGAGGTCGACTTAACTAATCTTCGTCGTTTTGTTTGCAGGTTTCTTCTTTGAAGGATAGTGCATGTCTTCGAGGGCTTCTTAACACTAGGTTGACTCATGTCCATTACATAAATGCTCAAGAAGAGATATTCAATATAATTTTGACTCTTTGGCTTCCCTATACCTATAGAATGAGCATTAAACTTATTCATATAATTTATAAAAAATAATAATTATTTTTCTTGACAAGTACAAAATTACATTGACAAATACCGAACCTAGTTACCCTTTTCTTCAACACTCCCTCTTAACTAGGGAGGTATTTTACAGTGGTACTTGGTTATTCTCAATCTGAAAAATTTATCATAAGAATAATCAGATTGGTAATCCCATATGTATAGCATCATATCAATCAAAATTGTCACAGTGCAAGGCCTTGACTAACAACTCCATCTCTCTAGGAGACCACGAGCTA
Organism: Pinus taeda; assembly: GCA_000404065.3. Classification (NCBI taxonomy): domain Eukaryota; kingdom Viridiplantae; phylum Streptophyta; class Pinopsida; order Pinales; family Pinaceae; genus Pinus; species Pinus taeda. Next base: position 89,979 of record APFE031530101.1, on the reverse strand, counting down.
CAGTGTTGGTGATACCAATGATTTATGGACACCTTCATCATTGTCTCTCAAGGTACATACCCACCCAGGTGTTCACTGAGTATGACCTTCTAGGAATATTCAAGCCAAATATATTATGATGAGCAATGACCCCAGTATATTGACTCTTCAAGAAGATTTAGCACAGGCTCGGCTTCTCATCGAACGGCTTGAGGTAGAAACTATCTCCCAGCAAAAATACCAAGAATTACAGAGGCAGCTTCGGGACATGAATAGATCAGAAAGTGAGACCTTTGACAAATATCGAAGGGCAGAAGATACAATTGAGAAAATGAAGCTCAGATTAGAGAAGGTCATGAGCCAAACGAATACTATCTGCTCATTGTACACTGATATCTTGGCATGCAGATCTCCTGCCAATAATTATGCCTTATTTTTGCTAGAAAGATACTTGTAGCTGAAAATCAAAGCCGTTAGGGCTGGAAAGCCGATAGAATTAAAAACAATTGAGGATTTCATAAACTGTTTCAAACAGCATGGGGTAAAAGTTCAAAGATTATTGTGTGAATTTTACCTACATAATTTTATATTAGAGGAAGAAGTCTAAAAGAACCCTAATACTTTTGTGGGGGATGTTCAATTCCAAGCTTTTATTTCATTCGTTGTCAATCAAATGAAATGGTTCAAGGCTCATAACACATTCCAAAGGCAGAAGCATGGACTAGACCTTTGGGTTAGAGGTGAACACAAAAACTTGTTGCAAATGCCGGCCAATCACAAAAGTCTAATGAAAAGGGAAGGAGTAATCAAAATGTTGGGGCCTATTCAGAAAGAGACTATCGAGAAGGGAGTAGAATACTTCTTCTCCATTCAGGAAAGCTCCTTGGCTGCAGCCAAGCTCAGGTGGACAGTCTCCAATAGTAATATATAGAATAGAGAACCATTTAATTATAAAAAATTTAAATTGGCTGCAAAACACTTTGTCACTTATAGGAATCTCATCTTAAGAGAAGGTCCTTATTGGCTAGGTTGTCGGTTTCATAGCCCTATAGTTTGGTATCCTACTGAAGGGTATCAGGCTATATATGAACTTCCTGAAGGACAGACAGGGCACATCTTTGAGTTCTTGGCCAAGAATCATGGTTTTAGACCACTTTACGACATTCCTTCTCTAGCCTATTCTTTGACTGTTCTGCATAAAAACTACATGCTTTTCATGAGGACATGAAAAAGGGTAAGCAGGGGAGTATGTTGAGTCATGGAAAAGGTATGCATTTACTATTAACCTCATCATCTTTTTCCTTTATTTTTATCTTTTCTATATCTTAATGTGCTAATCTATCAAGGAATTACGGTAATAAATGAAGGAATTATCTGCAGTTATGACTTAGCTAATTATTACCTTTCTTTATGTAGGAAATTAACAAAAGGGACAACTGTTGTTCCCTATGAAGGAACATCAAAAATTGGCAAGATAAGGAAGGAACATGGCTGTTGCAGATAAGGCCAAAGCAAATCAGAAGAATCAGTGCGAGAAAGGAAAATATGCATGAAGTTGGAAAATTGTTGTGAATTCCTGAGGATCGAGAGATCCTGAGGGATTGCGCTTATCATTTATCTTTTTTACCCTTTCCTATTATAAAAGGAGATGTTTTGTAAGAAGAAGAAAAGAGGAATGTCTATATTATTGAAATTGTGATTGTAATTATAGACTCTCGCTGTCAAGAAGAACACGAATATATTGTAATGCTCATTCAGTTTGATGATTAATATATAAGTAAAGTTGTTCCCTCGCATTACCTTAATTAACTTAGCAGTGTTCGCTGGTGGCTAAGGGCCCGACCTCTGGTGGATTCAACTGCTTTTATTATGTCATACATTTCCAATTCTCGCAAGTGTGATGGTTTGATAGTATTCTCGCTTTATGTGATTTTATCACTTCGTTGTTTATTATTTTCCAGTGTTAACAAATCTCTTTGCTTTATATAATTTGCAGTATTGTCGTTGATTCAGTTTACTTTCATTTCAGATCAAGTTACTTAGATAAATATTCTGCTTGATATAATCAATTGTAAAGAGTATTAACTATCGCTATTGAAACTCTCAGATTGATATCATTTGCTGTTTAGATTATTTATTGAAGACTGGGTTTGATTAGATTAAATTAGTTAAAGAGGGATGAGTTATCACTATTGTACTCTCAACTGATGTTGCTACTACTTTGATGAATGTAAGATTTGATTTCATTAAAGGATTGAGTTTTCTTTAATTGCAATTGGAATTTATTAGATGCATCTATTTACTCTTGTATTTAAAAGATCTATACTGCAATTTAGGAAACATTACTCTCTGAGTTAAATAGCAGCCACATACTTGAACACTCTTGAAATAAGAAGACTTGCCCGAATTGATAATTAATGTGAGGATACTTAGGAGTTTTAAAAGGCACCTTTTATCGACCAACAAAAGTGTAAGCAGAACTTCTAGGCACAAGGGCACACTTGAAAAGGCTGAAGGGATGAAGCTTCAAGGCTTCAAGATGCGCTCATGCACTCAACAAGAGAGAGAAAGCTCAAGGGAGGGCAAAAGGTGCAGGCCCGAAGGATGAAGGAATACCATTTAGGCTTCCCAAGTGCGTTGTGCACTCAAGGGAGATAGGAAGGGTGCAGGGCACACTATTGAAGGATGAAGAGATGAGGCTTCAGGGCTTTGGGGTGTGCTCATGCGCTTAAGGGAGGACAAGAGGGTGCAAGGTGCACTATTGAAGGATGAAGGGAAAAACATTCGCTGCTTCAAGGTGCACTGAAGCGGTTAAAGAGGGCGCATTTCTTCATTTTTAAGGAGTGCGATCAAAGGGAAGATTTGAATTTTTTTGGGCACAGTTCGGAACAGGGAAGGGGAAGGATGCTAAGGAGTATGCTATGAGTTCTTGGAGGACGTATGGTGCACTTCCGGACAACGAAGGATTCTCGATCAAGGTTTAAGAGTGTGCTTTTGCGCTCTTATCCTTAATGGATTAACTTGTGAAACCAAATTTGAACAAGGGGTGAACACAATGAGTTTAAACATGAAACCTAGAGCATTTAGGTTAGGATGAGATTCTTCTATCAGTGATAACTATTTCTGAGGTACTTTTTACTTTTTCTTATTACCACGATCTTCTCTTATTATTATTATTAGTGTGAGTTCTCTAACGTCATCAAGTAGTTACCAAAACAAAAGAGACAAGAACACAATATATTGGGTCTCAGTTAGGGTAAATCCTCTCTCTCCTAGAGAGGAAAACCCTTCTGCAAATTTCTCTTATGGAAGATTCAATTGACAAATTCCAAACCCTAGATTCCTTGACAAGTAGATCCCCCAAGCACAAAACACAATCCCTCTTCCTTTTGTCCTTCAACTGATGCCTCCTTCTGCACTGCACCTTGATCTTTTGTTCTTCTTTTGGCAACTGATAACAGAACTACAAAAACCCTAGGTCTCCTTAGAGACATATACTATAGAATATCTCTTCTTTTCTCTTCCTCTCTTGGCAGCCTTCCTTTTGGTTGATGCTTAGGCTAGAAGATGGGATTTTTCTTGAGGTATATTTCTGAGTTGAGAGGCTGATACTCCTAACCCTACTACAGGTCTGATTTCTCACACATGTGGTTGATATAGGCTTGATATTGACGTTTTTTCTTGCTTCCTTCCTTCACTTGATGTGGGACCCACTTTGCTTGAGATGGAGACCCATTTGAAGCCTCTTTTTCACCCAATCAAATTCCCTTATGTCACTGCAATTATTACAACAGATTTACCCTCTTTTTCCTTTGCACCTGTGACTAAAATTAGCCCCAAAACAATCCTCCTAAACTTGGTTTCCTTTTCTTTCTTCTTCATTGGTCTAGAGGCACCTTTTTTCTCCTTTTCACACCTCTTTTTGACTCTCTTCTTCGCTGATTTCAAAGATTACTTGATGGTTATTTGGTGAGGTCGATTTGCACTATATATAGGAGTCCATCTCTCCTATTTGAGCCAACTTGAGCTAGTGAGGCCAAATTGTCCTTAAGTGCATAAAATCATTTTCAGCCGACATGAAGAGGAGACTTGTCCTTGCTTTGGAGGATCACCTTTGACATATTTCTTTAATAGATTTACATAGTGTAACATGCCCACATGGGTCTAAAAATTACATTGACTCTTTGACTTTCCTAGAAGCACTCAAACATGTGCTTGAACTATCAAATGGGCAAGAAACCCATTCTTGAAAATGAAAAAAAAAAAAAAAAAAAATCTTTTTCTTTTACAAGTACAAAGATCAAAATTACATTTATGAAGACCGAACCTAGTTACACTTTCTTCAACACTCCCTCTTAAATAGGGAGGTATTTGTTTAGTCAATTTAGTATGCCCTAAATTGCTACATTAATTGTCAATCCGGGAGTCGTAAACTGATGAAGTATGGCGCACTATATGTGCAAGACAACCTCTTTCTTACTTTTTATTGTTTTCAATTTTTATTTTGTTTTGGAGGATTTATCTTTGTTTATCTCCTAATGTGAATGGAAACCATATCCCTAAGTTTTAAGAATACTCTAGAAGGCAAGTATGGATATAGATTTTAAGGCAATTATGTCCTCTATAATGATTTCCAAAACTTAACACTTCAGAAGGTCTTAAAACATACTAGTAATGAAATTAGTACTTGAACAAGAATGGAAATGTGCTACTATTCAAATCAAACAAATAATGAACTACTAATCATGTAATCACTATCTTTGCTGCTTATCTAAATACAGAAAAATAAGTTAAGCTATTGCACTCAAACAAATCAAAAACTGCAAACTAATAGAAGTAAAATCAATTCACTTCATTTATAGTCTGATAGCTCGCCAAGTAGTCTTTACGGGGTTAAGCTATGGCTATGGAGATAACGTCAATAACATGAAGAATCGATATCTAATTGCAGAAAAATAAAATTAAAATCAAATCACATCATTCATAGTCTGATAGCTCACCAATTAGTCTTTTCGGGGTTAAGCTATGGCTCTGGAGATAACGTCAATGATATGAGGAATTGATATCTAATTGCAGAAAAATAAAACTAAAATCAAATTACATCATTCATAGTCTGATAGATCGCTAAGTAGTCTTTTCGGGGTTAAGCTATGGCTCTGGAGATAACGTTAATGATATGAGGAATTGATATCTAATTGCAAAAAAATAAAACTAAAATCAAATCATATCATTCATAGTCCGATAGCTCGCCAAGTAGTCTTTTCGGGTTTAAGCTATGGCTCTGGAGATAACGTCAATGATATGAGGAATTGATATCTAATTGCAGAAAAATAAAACTAAAATCAAATCAAATCATTCATAGTCTGATAGCTTGCCAAGTAGTCTTTTCGGGGTTAAGCTATAGCTATGGAGATAACGTCAATGACATGAAGAATTTGATATCTAAACTAACTAACAAAGCAAATGAATAAGACTGAAATCAAAGCATAATTGAAATTGAAAAGCTAAGAAAAACAAAGTCAACAGAGAGGCTAATCTCATGTCACTAGTTATTGTAAAAATTGTATGAAAATGCCCGGGCCTAGCCTATCCTGAAACACACACTGATCAGTGTTAGGAAAAATATACAATACTTGAAAAATCATGTACAGGAATGAAATGTTAACATCATAACTAACTTGTGAAATATACACAGATGAACAAACTATGAAATATATGCAATGGAAATAAGGAAACAACACATAAAAACTTTACAGAAATAAAGAAAAAAAAACCTCAGCCAGTAGGGGCCCTCTGCACGGCCTTGGTCAACACACTATCAGTCTGGAATTACGCTCACACAGTCATATAAGACATAGTCTTGTTATATTTCAAAATAGAGGAAGAATCCTCTCGTTACAACAACAGGACCAGTTCACGGCACAGTACAATGATTAACATCAAAAATGCTATCAAAAACTAACTAGCTCTATGCGTTTGCAAACATGTTATTTATAAGGTAAATTACATAACTGTTTTCTTATGAAACACCTTCAACAGAGGACACGTAAAAAGACAACATCCGTGAGTTTAGCATGATGGTTGCCAAGATCATTCAATCTATCAAAAGGTGGTTGCTAGATTTGCGTTGTGGAGGCAATCTACAGCTGTCAAAATGAACCCATGGATCTAGGAACAGTCTCGGACCCTTCACGTCTTCGAAAACAGAGACCTGTTTGCCATAGAACTCTTCGTTTGACCACTGTTTGACCAAGGGATTCCTTTGTGAATTTGGCTGAACCAATAGGACCTGATCCATGTCCAGATCATTCCTAAACTGCCCACGTGCCTCGTTTTGCTTGATGACACCTGTAACCTAGCGATCAACAAAAACAGCTGCAGAAAGTCGAATCAGCTGCAGAAAGTGGATGCATTCCATGGCTAATGAGCAAAATCTAAGTCAAATAGCAAACACAAAAACATAGTTAGAAAACCACTTAAATGCTCTTTTAGAATCAATATGTAATGATCTTTGATAGCTTATGAGGTACTCGTGAGGGGAAAAAGTCTAGGAAAGTGTGTAGCAGAGATGTAGTTTCAGGGCTCAATAGTATTCATAAATCACTCTAAGGTGTTTGGACATTTTCAATCTAAAGAATTCACATAAGAAAAATTGGATTGGAAAACCATCTGTTATAGCATCATAGTAACCAACATTGTTTCCACAACAAGGCTTTGATTGAAAACTCTATCTCTCATTAGATCAGAGCACAGTGTTGGCGAGACCAATGATTATAGAGACCTTCATCATTGTCTCTCAAGGTACATACCCACCCGGGTTTTCACTGAGTATGGACTTCTAGAACTATTCTTATCTTGGGTTCCCAACCCTCAAAAAATATCGGTCCTCCTTCCTTCTCTTATCTTGGATGCCCTACACATCCTCAAAGAGCATTGGATGCTAGATGATTACTCAATCCTCCATTCTTTCTTCCCAAGTGAAGACAAGAATGTTGTGTCTATCTCTCCCTCTCAACTAGGGAAGATTTTCCCATTCATGTGAGGGAATGTACCCAAGCTCCCTCGGACTACGAACTTGCCCAAGCTTCCTCTTAATTAGGGACTTGTCAAAGATCCCTTTTAATTAGGGACTCTTCTTTTCATCAAAAACTTCCTTTTGTGGGTCCTTCAGCTGCTTGATTAATTTCTTTCCTTAATGTCATGAGATTCAGTCGAGCTTCTTCCTTGTAGGGCATTAGGCATCCATCACTTTCCTTGGTTCATCATTTCATTCTTCTATTCATGGAAAGTGGCTTAACTGATACATATACAGAACCTTCTTAATATAACTACTTCTTTCTCATCATACTTATTTCCATAATGTCCATCCTCCAAATGAATGCTAGTTGTACTTGCACTTACGACTCTTGTTTCAGTAGCCCTTTTTGTTGAAGAATCTAGGGAAAATGGGATTAATGTGATTCTTCTAGACTTGATAACAATTTGTGAAGTGCTTTTAGAATTTATCTTAGTTTGATCTTCTTCTTATTATTAGTGTGTGTGTTTGCTTCATCAAACTACTAACAAAACAAAGAGACAAGAACCCAAGATGTTTGGCTTTCTGCCAAGGCCGGAACCTCTCCCTCTTAGAGAGGAAAACCCACATGTAATTATTCTTATAGAGATTCTAATTGAAAAACACCAAGACCATGATCCTTGACCTATTAGGCCACTCCAAGAATGGGACACCAATCCTCTTCTTCATCATTATTTAGATCATCATCATTGCTGCACCATTGAGGCCATCACCACTACATCCCTGAGGTCTTCATTACTATTGCTTCACCATGTCAATGAGGTTACTTGTCTTCATTGAGATCTTTATTGTGACCTTGGTTCCATGCCTTTATCAATGCACCAAGAGGTTCATTATGATCTTTTCTAGTATGCCAAGTATATTACTATGGGATCATAGTTATGCTGAGGTTGTTCAATATACCAAAAACAATAACCATTTGAGAAACATAGAATCACTGTATTTTATCTGAGATTCTATACCATTGTAACCATTCGAAAATATTGTCCTCTATACTTATTCAAGGTTCCTGTACTCTTGCTCATGTATGAGATTCATGTGCTCTTGTTCCATCTGAATTTTAGAAAAGCATACGAAAATTGTTCATTAAAGTCATGCGAGGAAACTCGGTCCTATACCCATCCAAAATAACAGAGAAATATGAGTTCACGCACCTCCAAAGTTGCAGAGAGACTTTTCAGAATTTCTTGGTTTCTATGGTGACCCCAACGGGGTATTTATAATGATTATGTCTCTGTAAATAAGCCGATGTGTCACCTTGAATTGGTGTGTCTCCACATATGAGTCGGTGTGTCATATAAATATATTTTTGAGGTCGACTTAACTGATCTTCATCGTTTTATTTGCAGGTTTGTTCTTTGAAGGATGGTGCTTGTGTTCGAGGGCTTCTTAATACTAGGTTGACTCATGTCCATTACATAAATTCTCAAGAAGAGATCTTCAATATAATTTTGACTCTTTGACTTTCCTATACCTATAGAATGAGCAATAAACTTATTCATATAATTTATAAAGAATAATAATTATTTTTCTTGACAAGTACAAAATTACATTGACAAATACCAAACCTAGTTACCCTTTTCTTCAACACTCCCTCTTAACTAGGGAGGTATTTTACAATGTTACTTGGTTATTCTCAATATGAAGAATTTATCATAAGAATAATAAGATTGGTAATCCCATATGTATAGCATCATATCAATCAACATTATCATAGTGCAAGGCCTTGACTAATAGCTCCATCTCTCTAGGAGACCATGAGCTACAATGTTGGCAATACCAATGCTTTATAGACACCTTCATCATTGTCTCTCAAGGTACATACCCACCCAAGTGTTCACTAAGTATGACCTTCTAGGACTATTCTTATCTTGGGTTCCCAACCCTCAAAGAATATCAGTCCTCTTTGTTAGAAAATTATATATTACAGAGCAATGGAACACATAAAATATTGCAGAAATATAAAGACAGAAAATGCATAAAACCAGAGAGATACAGATATATGTGGTTCACCCAGTTTGGGCTACGTCCACAGAGAAACAACTAGTCCTTCCTTTTATATTATCTAGCAAACTAAAGAGATACAACCTACAACAAATCCGCTGTAACACCCTATTCGCTCTCAATCTCCTCTCTCTTCCTCACTCAGAATACAGATATACATAGACGCAATAAAATTCCCTCATATATAGTGAGGGGTTGCGTTCTAGGGCAAAAAACCCTAAACTAAACATAACTTCTACCGTCAGATCATTTGCCTAATGAACGACCCAGATTGACTAGAAATTAGCAGACTTTTACAAGGCAATTTTACATCTATTTTTAGCTTTGGGGGCGTTTCCCCCGAACCCCCACCGGGGGACCGCTAGCCCCTGGACCCCCCTGCTGGGGGGGATCGGTCCCCCCGAACCCTCACGGGGGGGAAAGTCCCACCTGCACCCCCCCGCGTGGAAGGGTGTACAATATTCTTGGGGTATACTTCCGGCTGAGACCTTTGAATACAAAAGATAATCAAGCTCCACACCCAACACTCTTTCCTACTCTTATCTTGGATGCCCTACACATCCTCAAAGAGTATCCGATGCCAGATGATTACCCAATACTCCCATTATTTCTTCTCAAGTGAATACAAGAATGTTGTGTCTATCATGTCTCTACATTTCCATTCATAGCCTTCATCTAGACTTACGGCTATTAGTCCTAGTCTAGTGCATGACACATGAAGTGGAAAAACACAATTGTCACTCCTTTGTAATCAAGGGTGATCTAAGTCAAACTCCCACTTGATCAGGGACCTATCAGAGCTCCCTCTTAGCTAGGGACTATTTTATACATAAGCAACTTCCTCTTCATGGGTTCTTTAGCTACTTGATCAACTACTCTCCTTGATGTCATGAAATTTAGTTGATCTTCTTCCTTGTAGGGCAAAGGCCATCCATCACTTTCCTTCTTGGTTTGTCACGTCATTTCTTTCTTCATGGAAATTGGCCTTCTTGATACATATCTAGAACCTTCATCATATGGCTACTTCTTCATCATTGTTTCTTTGAAGGATTTCCATCCATCACATGAAAGCTAGTTGTACTTGTACTTACAACTCTAGTTCCAGTAGCCCTACATAAACTCATCCAAATATTATTCAAGAAATCAAAGCATAACATTAAATCTAATAGTACCTTATGAGATGGCTCTTCATCATGACATTTTTCTGTGGCTATCAACATCCTACATTGATGTTGACACATCTCCCAAAGATATCCATTTTCAAGGGTCTTCATCTTTTTTAGACTTTTTATCAAAGTCTTCATATCTTTTCCGAGAGATTTCCTAGTCAAGTTTTCTTGGTCTTTTGGATGTTGATCGCCTTTATCAGGGTTTCATATCTCATGATATCCTCCTTCTTCACACATCCCATTCCTAGGAGATTTTAATCAAGTTTCTTCATTGTAGTCAACCACCTCATACTTCATATGAGGACATATTATGTTGATTTCATCTAGTGTGACTTATGCCATGTTGCATCCTTTCAGAGGAGGGGATCCTTTTTCTTTTGATCATGCTTCTCAAGATAGAAGTAATGATCCATGTTACTTGCAACCATATGACATGGCATTATAATATTACATACAAGCATACATACCTCATTTTACCTTTAGGTCATCTAGGCTTCTTCGAACAACTTCCTTGATTGAAGATATCTTCAATCCCTTGACCTGCTTCATTTCATCACATCATTATCTCATGGATTCCATAAGTTGGAGTTCTTGTTGAAACTTTTGCTTCCTCTCTAGGTTAGTCAACCCTACGATGAGGATTCCATAAGAGAATTTTTGAGGATCTTGTATATCCCTATTTGGCAGATGTTTCCTTTTTGACTTGATGTATGATGAGCCTTAGATGAATCCTTTCTTTTCTTTAATGTCCACTAAGGTTCCAAAGAGCTATATATCCTACATGTTTGTCTGCCATGGGTTTTTCCCTTCATGATTCCCATGGTGATTTCACGATCTCTTGCTTCTAATGCTTCCATGATGCCATGATGCATCTTCTTATCATTGTCATATCTTATAACACAAGATTTAGGAGCTTATGATAGGACCTCTTTGTGAGGGACACTATCTTACTCATAGGGGACATTTGATACTCCCTCTTGCCTTTTCCCTTTTCTTTAGTTTCCTTCATCTTTCAATGATATGAGCTTCCAAAATCTTTCTATAGCATTGAATCTTCACTATACTTATCTAGCATAGAGACCATAAATTTCCGGAAGAGGTAACCTTATTTTTCACCGACATTAGTTACCTTACTTATCAATGATGACTACCTTCTTATCATCTTTCCTAGATCTCTCAATTGAGATCTCATGAAGATATTCCTTCAATTTTTACTACCTTCAATCAGGTCTAAGTGATATGATATTCATTACTTTGTTTCAAAGAGTATATCTTCTAGTACTTCACATATCTCTTTTATGTCTCCTTTCTTGCTACATAGGGATGATAGAACCTTAAGGCTTCCATCCCATGAATTCAAATGAGACCTTGATATGTTTACTAACTTTCTTAACTATGAGGATAATTACATTCCTCCTTCTTCCATGCAAGGACCTTTAAGTGATTTCATAAGAATCCTATGAGTCTTCTTGATGCAGTCAAACAATGCTTCTCCTTCATAGACCTTTTGCATAGACATCAATGATGTCTCTTTTCTTTGAGGATTATGACAGTCCTCCTTATTCTTAGCAAGGGATTTTAATAATCTAACTGATTTATAAATCCCCTTGCAATAATGAAATAATTTAACCAAATCTTGATTATAAAATGGAAAGATTCTTACTTGGTGTGTGAAGAGGATATCTTCACCTTGATGCTTCTTTTTCCTGAGTTGCCCATCATTAGTATCCTTTCAACACTACTTCCTTGGAGGTCTTATAGTACCATGACATCAGTGGTCTTGACATCACTGAGACTGCTTCACGACCTTCCCAATTCGTTTTGAGGTATTTTTTACTTCAACATATTGTTGATATGTCGGTGATACTATGATCTGATCCGAGCACCATGCTATTAAGATCATAGACATAATTTGAGATTGTGATAAGTATATTGGTATGGCACTGCACAATGATGTCTGTGTGCATTTTGTAGAGAGGCAATGTACTAAGAGCCCAAACTTGTTAATGAATATCATAACTAAATTGTGGGTGGCAATGTATAGATAGTCTATATCATCATCAAAACTGTCTTGTTGTAGTAACTATACTGAGACAGTGAAGTAATCATGGATTGTAAGAAGTGCTTCTTGGATTACTTCTACAATATCAATATCTATCTCTCTCTCTCTCTATATATATATGTGTGTGTGTATGTGTGTGTGTGTGTATATATGTATATATATATATATATTATATATATATGTATATATGTATATGTATATATATATATATATATATATATTATATATATATATATATATATATATATATATATATATATATATATATATATAGATATATATATAGATCTGAGACTATCTTTTATGGCATGGACAATGTTCACTGATCAAGAAGTGGTGCTCACTGACATACTTCATCAAACTGAGCAGGGGCATGACTGTAATTATGACTATTGTTGACCTGATTGTTGTATACTTGATCCTGTAATTCTTTCAACCTATTTCGAAATCCTTGAAGACAAATCCTTGTCTGTCTCTTTTGATGCCCTTCATTTGACTTTAGCACCTTAGCTCTGATACCATGTTGAAACTCTAGGGAAAATTGGATTAATGTGACTCTTGTAGACTTGATAACAATTTGTGAAGTTATTTTAGAATTGATCTTACTTTGATCTTCTTCTTCTTATTAGTGTGTGTGTTTGCTTGATCAACCTACTAACAAAACAAAGAGAAGAACCCAATATATTTGGCTTCCTTCCAGGGCCAAAACCTCTCCCTCTTGGAGAGGAAAACCCGCACATAATTCTTCTTATAAAGATTCCAATTGACAAACACCAAGACCATGACCCTTGACCTACTAGGCCACTCCAAGACCAAGACACCAATCCTCTTCTTCATCACTATTTAGATCATCATCATTGCTGCACAATTGAGGCCATCACTATTACATCCTTGAGGTCTTCATTACTGTTGCATTACCATGTCAACGAGGTCCCTTGTCTTAATTGAGATCTTTATTGTGACCTTGGTTCCATGCCTTTATCAATGCACCAAGAGCTTCATTATGATCTTCTCTAGTATGCCAAGTATATTTCTGTGGGATCACACTTATGGCAAGGTTGTTTAATATACCAAAAACAATAACCATCTGAGAAACATAGAATCATTTTATTTTATCCGAGATTTTGTACCAATGTAACCATCTGAAAATACTGTCCTCTGTACTTATTCGAGGTTCCTATACTCCTGCTCATGTTTGATATTCCTGTGCTTCTGTTCCATCCAAATTTCAGACAAGCATCCAAAATTTTTACCTTAAAGTCATGCGAGGAAACTCGGTCCTATTCCCATCCAAAATAACAAAGAAATCCGAGTTCCTGCACCTCCGAAGTTGCAAAGATACTTGTCTAAATTTCTTGGTTTCTATGGTGACCCCAGCGAGGTATTTATAGTGGTTATGTCTCTGTAAATAAGCCGGTGTGTCACCATGAATTGGTGTATCTCCACATATGAGCCGACGTGTCATATAAATATATTTTTGAGGCTGACTTAGCTGATCTTCATCGTCTTGTTTGCAGGTTTCTTCTTTGAAGGATGGTGCTTGTCTTGGAGGGTTGCTTGACACTAAGTTGACTCATGTTCATTACATAAATGCTCAAGAAGATCTCTTCAATATAATTTTGACTCTTTGACTTTCCTATACCTATAGAACGAGCAAGAAACTCATTCATATAATCTATAAAAAATAATAATCATTTTTCTTGACAAGTACAAAATTACATTGAAAAATACCGAACCTAGTTACCCTTTTCTTCAACATTTTTGAGATGGCCCTTCATCGTGACATCTTGTTAGCTTGAATCTTCCACATCCTGGATGTTCACATCTCCAAGGCCTTTCCAAGTTTCAAGGGTCTTTTTATCTTTTTCTTCCTTTGTTAGAATTCTCATGCCTTCTTCCAGGAGATGTCTTAACAAATCTGTCGGATGTTGATTCCTAGTGTCCATGGTCTCTTTATCTCATGTGATTCTTTACAAGTTCTCTTGTCAGTCACCTCATACTTCATATGAGGAAATTTCTCATGTTGACCTTTATCAGAGCGTGAACCATGTCTTTCACACATATTTTTAATGAAAGAGATCTATCATTTTTCTTGACCATTCTACCAGAGAAATTCCCATGCTTATTAACACAAATTATTACACGATTTCACTGAAAACATATATGCATACCTCATCTTAGTTCTTTCGTTGATCTTCTTTGCTTCCTTAGACAAGTTCCTAGATTGAGATTGCCTCAATCTTCTTTGCTTTGCTATATCTTCCTTGCCTACATATCATCCTTTCTTGAATCCCCATAAGTGGAATTCCCATCAACTCATCTACCTTTTCTGAAGATCATGAACCTTCTATTAAAGATTCCATTGGAGCATCCTTATAATCCTTATCTTGCAAATGCTTCTTTGCGATGATGATAGTGGCCTTATAAGATGATTCTTCTTGATCACAATCATTCATTTATGCATTGATGAGGTCATTCAGTGACTACATCCTTCTTATATTGAATGTATTTATTTGAGCTATTTATACACAATGCTGCTATATTCCTGAATATGTCATTCTTATAAATCATGCATTCTATCCCACACCTACATATTCTTATGATACCCAAAACTTTAAAGAGAACTTTATGTGAAGAAGTTGATCTCAGTCATAGTAGAGGTGGGAAGGAGCTTCCTTATTTTGATTATTCTCTTCTTCTTTCACTTCTTGGGTAATGTGGGCTTCTTCTCGTTTCCTTTATTGTTGTCCTTATTGAACTTAGGACGATCCCTTTTATAGTTTCCATATTCTTGTTAGCCAAAGCATTGGAATTTTGACATATCTCTTTTACCCTTTCTCTGTTGACCAAACTTTCCAAATTTTCCTTTTCTATCGGTCATAGCAGCAAATGCTTGCTCCTTTCATCGCACATCATCTTTGAATTTGAGTCGAGTTTCTTCAATTTTACATAGAGATCAAAGTTCATTCAATGGGGTAGCTTCCTTTTTGGCATATATAATGTATGTGAAGTTTCCCCATTCCTCGGGTAATGCATTGAGCACTACTGTAGTCATCTCTATGTCAGACATAACTTCTCATAGTTCTTGTAGTTGGTCTCTCATCTCAGAGAACTTCATGAAGTAGGAAGATATTCCTTCTTCCTTAGATATCTTCATTTTATATAATTCATTACCCAATGATATCACTTCTCCAGTTGTACTGAGTGAGAATAACTCCACCAGTTTATCATATATTTCTTTAGATGTTTCAAGTTTATAAACATAAGGAATAAGATGATCCTTGATAGATTCCATCAGAATCCTTTGAGCCCTTGTTTCATCCTTATTATACTTTGCTAGGGTTTGAGTTTGATCCTTTGAAGGAACAATGACATTCCCTTTGATGTAGTCCATAACTTCATTTTCTTTGAGAAGGAGATCGATCCTCTTTTTCCATGCAAGTAAATTAGTGGTCCCAACCAATTTGTTGCTTTCCTTGCAAAAGATATTTTGATATGTTCAGAAGAGGACATAAAAATACTTACTTGAGAGAATTGGTGATGAAGAGGTTTTGCTGCTTCCTTGAATATTGATGCTTTGACTTTAGGGAAAGCCTTGGATTTCTAATTTCTTCAAGATACTTCCTTCAAGGTTCCTTGTGAGAGATTTTCTTGGTGATGAAGACTTCTCAATGTGTAGTCTCAGAGATATTCAATGATGAGCTTTGATTTGCGTGCCTTCCTTTGAAGATGATGAATCTTTGATGGGGACTCTTTTTGGATGAACCTTTTTGTAGATGTCTTTAGATGAAAGGCTTTCTTCTTTCAATAAGAGATTTGTTCCCAGGATGGTAGTCCTTCTTGATGGATCTAGGGGATAATAATCCTTCTTGCCTTTGATGGATCTTGAATCCTTACTTGTAAATCTGATGCTTCAGCCTTTTTGTGTCCTTTCTTCTTGATCTTGATGCTTGAATCTTCTATGTGTTCTTGAGATTCCCTTCCTTTATGTGTCATCTTAGCTCTGATTCCATGTTGAAGAATCTAGGGCATTTAGGTTAGGATGATATTCTTATGACGGTGATAACTATTTGTGAGGTACTTTCTACTTTTTATTATTACCATAATCTTCTCTTATTATAATTAGTGTGGGTTCTCTAACTTCATCAAACAGTTACCAAAACAAAAGAGACAAGAACACAAGATACTGGCTTTAGCCAGGGAAAAACCTCCCTCTCTTAGAGAGGAAAACCCTTCTGCAAGTTTCTCTTATTGAAACTTCAATTAGAAAATGCCAAACCCTAGATCCTTAACAAGTAGATCCTCCAAGCACAAGACACATTCCCTCTTCATTTTGTCCTTCAATTGATGCCTCCTTTTGCACTGCACCTTGATCTTTTGTTCTTCTTCGGGCAACTAATAGCACAACTGTAGAAACCCTAGGTATCCTTAGAGAACTCTACTATAGAGTATTTCTTCTTTTATCTTCCTTGCTTGGCAACATTCATTTTGCTTGATGCTTAGGCTAGAAGATGGGACTTTTCTTAAGGTATATTTATAATTTGAGAGGTTGATCCTCCTAACCCTACTACAGGTCTAATTTCTCACACATGTTGTTGATCTAGGCTTGCGATTGACCCTTTTTATTGCACCACCCTTCGCTTGATGTGGGACCCACTTTTCTTGATATGGAGGCCTATTTGAAGCCTCTTTTTCACCCAATCGAATTCCCTTATGTCACTGAAATTATGACATCAGAGTTACCCTACTTTTCCTTTGCATGTGTGGCTAAAAATAGCCCCAAAATAGTCCTCCTAAACTTGGTTTCCTTCTTTTTCTTCTTCACTGGCCTAGAGGCACCTTTCTTCTCCTTATCGCACCTCTTTTTGACTCTCTTCTTCGCTGATTTCAGAGATTACTTGATGGCTATTTTGTGAGGTTGATTTGCCCTATATATAGGAGTCTGTCTCTCCTATTTGAGTTGACTTGTCCTTAAGTGCATAAAAATTCATTGTTGAGCCGACATGATGAGGATACTTGTCTTTGCTTTGGAGGATCACCTTTGACATATTTCTTTGATATATTTACATAGTGTAACATGCCCACATGGGTATTTAACAATTACATTGACTCTTTGACTTTCCTAGAAGCACGTAAACATGTGCTTGGCCTATCAAATGAGCAAGAAACCCATTCTTGATAATGACAAAAATAATAATTCTTTTTTCTTTTACAAGTACGAAGATCAAAATTACATTTATGAAGACTGAACCTAGTTACACATTCTTCAACAAAATCAAGTGTGACACATACCAACTCATCAATTAAACTTAGATAGGCTTGAACAATGATAAATACACATCACAACACCAGTTTACAAACACTCCCCAAGTACAATGAACAAAGTGTGTGTGACTACGACCAAAAGAGTCATTTTAAAACAAAGAAAGGTATTATAACCATGAAGTGCACTAAAGATGTTCTAAACAACGTGATGAAAATTAAGAATGATCAAGAACACTTGAAACATGTAGAATGACTTGAAACAACACTTGACGACCAAAGCAACACTTGATATGACAATTAAGTAGGCTCCAAAATTTGAATGTAGTGAAGTATTGGAGGGTATTATAACAACGATAATTGTTTCCCAACTAAACCCTGGTTTATCTCATGTTGAACTCTTGTATGGAGATCTTTATGTTGTG
This sequence comes from Pinus taeda, assembly GCA_000404065.3. Lineage (NCBI taxonomy): Eukaryota > Viridiplantae > Streptophyta > Pinopsida > Pinales > Pinaceae > Pinus > Pinus taeda. Next base: position 72,003 of record APFE031530101.1, on the reverse strand, counting down.
CTTTTGCCACATGGAGGTTCTCTCACAAAAATGGATTTCTTTAATTTTAAATTATTATTATGTAACTTCACACACCATTATCTTTTGTTCATGAGGTTAAATTATCCTTAAATTAATGTTTAATTTTATGCTCCCTTCCCCTTTTCTTATTATAACACTTATGTACTTCAAATTGTTTTAATATACATTATCTACCAAATTTTTTCCAAATGTGAGAAAGATAGACTTACTCAATTGGTCTACTTTTTATAATTCTTCATATTCTCCCTTTATCTCAAGGTTTTCTCTCTATTCAGTTTATTTGTTTCTAGTACCTCGCTTACTACATGGTGTGAATTATTGCTCATCATTGTATCATTATCAACTCTTAATTATCTTTCAATCTTTTCTTCTTGATTCCAAGGGTGCCAAGTCAACTGTATCATTCAAGAACTTCCCTTTTAATTTCCAAAGGTGCCATGTCACTTTCCCTTCACACATCTTGTGACTAGGAGGGGGTGAAACTAGGTGCAACGATGGATACCACTATTCTCTCTTGTGTCGCCTTTTATAGTGAGACTAATAGTGCTGGGGATCAAGGAATTTGTCTTCATGCATGCCCGCAATAAATCATTACAAGAAGCTTAATCTTGGGTCTTCCCTCATGGCATTGTGATCTTTAAGACAAATGTATTCCAACTTTTCTAGGACAAGGCACAAGGGGATTTCTAGCGGGTGAAATCAAATATGTTATCCTACCCCTCCCATGAAGTTCCATCTATCTATACAAACCCAAAACCCATGTGTGCATCATTTGACCAAGTAACCATGCCGTGTGTGTAACTACTAACATTCCATTAATCATCATAGCAAAATATAAACTTAAATTTAATTTTTGAGACAATAGTAATCAATTTAATAAAACCATAGGTATTTGACTCATCACATGCAAGTGCATCTGGGTGGCCTCCTGCCACACAATAATTATCAATAATACTTTTTCATAATGTTAGTCATTTATGTAATTTCATATGTTAAATCATCATCATGGCATAATCATCAACATAATCACTAATTGTAAGCAAGAAGCTAATGTAAACAAGACACCGTAATGAATCCATCACAAGATTATACATAGTACATCATAGCCATTATCATTATATCATCAAACTGACATATCACAATTATTATCACATCCACTACTAGTAAAATTCAAATTCCCAGATCCTCGATCTGAAGTCCTCAAAGAATAATGTATGAGCCCTAAGGATATATCAAGGTTAATATAATATCAGGGTTAGTCAACCAGACGGGCACTACATACAACCCCTCTTAACAATAGATTTCGTGTCGAAGTCCTCAGAACATTAAAGGAAATCTATGACACATCTCCTCAACGTCCTCCCAAGTAGTTGAAATGGGGCTATAACTATCCCATTGGACCTTAACTTGGTCCACCAATCATGTTATAAGTTGCAAAGTTCATTGGTCAAGTACACAAACTAGCTCGACCATCATTGTGCCCTTGTCCAAGACTTACAAATGACCTAAGTCAATAACATGCCAAGGATCTTAAATATGATGATGTAATATAGACACATGGAACACACCATGCATATGTGCTAATGGTGTAGGTAAAACAAGCCTATATGCCATTGACCCTTTCCTTTCTATGATTTCAAATGGTCCCACAAACCATGGAGACAATTTTGTTCCCTTCCCAAACTTTATGGAGTTCTTTTGGGACCTTACTCTCAGAAACATCCTATCTCCCACTTCATAACTTTGATCAGTCTGATGAGCATCAACATAGCTATTTTTCCGATCTTGTGCTTCCTTTAGCCTCTCCTTGATCATGGTCATTTGTTCTTCCATTTATTTTTCATTACCTCCACCTCCATTGTATTATTCCACACCTCCAACATATGTAAAATAATGGAGAACATCAACATTGTTTTTATTTGTAGTAAATGAAGGTATGTTAAGGGTTTCTTCATTAGTCTTGGTAAAGACCATTAATTCATATTCATCATGGCTTCCACTAGCCACTCATGTAAGGTTGCTTGGCTTGGAAAGGAAATTCACGGACACTTCCCATCATTTAATCACCTTTAATCATATTCATTTCAGCAATTTCATTTTGATTAGCATTTGTAAAATCGGCATGTGATTTATGTGATGCAACAAATTTCATACTTTCTTGAATTGCTCCATCATATTCTTAGGTAGCATTTCCATGTTCCTCATCATTATCTAATAAATGATAGCATCCTTGAGGTAGACTCGACATGTTTATCACAACTTTTTCATCTTTATCACCATGTATTTCCAAAACTCGACTACAAGACATATCATTGGCAAGAGCATAATAATTGACTGGAAAAATTCAATTGCACCTTAATTCCACATTAATAATAGAGGGTGTTAGTGTCCTTTCAATAGATATACTAGAAATTTCAACTATTTCAAACCTTTTTACCCATCCCCACGGGTTCTTTACCATCTAATTTATTCTCTCAAACCTAAAACAATTCTTAAAAGGCTCAAACACATTCACTTTTAGGGGTTTAAACTTATGAGTAATGTCTAAGTAATACCAACACTATGAATGCCTATCATGTTTGCCTCCACGGTTTGTAAACCTATGTTATTGTGATGGCCATAAAAATTAGCAAGTATGTGTTTGTAAGATAGACACCTCCAGGTAAGACTGACAAAATGGTATAGCCAATTCATAAATAATTATTTAGTCATTCACACATTTGGATGTGCAGCCATGCATGCTCCTTGCTCATAATTATTGACACGGTTCTTCAAATTTTTCTTTCCCTTACCCTAGGCATTGATAAACCATTTGTTTTTGCACAAGAAAATATGGTTACCCACTCTATGTTCTTAGGAAAGACTTTGGCACGTTTGTTCTCATTCTCTTGGCATTTATCCACATGCCACAATTTCTTCCAACATGTAAAGGAAACTCATCAAAATTTCATATATATTCTGTAAACCATATGAATGATATTTGTGTGCCAAGTTGGATAGAGTGTATTAAAAAATGGTCATAATTGTAGGGTATAAATCCATAGATTTGTCTCTATTTAGGCTTTCAATTGTTCATAATTCAAGCTCTTGGTATATTTTCTTGAGTCTTGCAAACCATGCTTTCCCACAAATCCATCCTTGAGTTGACTCAAAGCGGAGCAATGATAGCCTTAAGTTGTATCAACTCTAGTTCACGGCCAATCCCAATTATCTCCTTACATGATTATGCTCCAGAAGTTTAGTTGGGTGATCATTGGCATGATCATAAACATGATGTTCTTGGGTTGATATTATACTATGGTTTTCTACATCTATATATAGGGATTCTCAAGTTAGTTTGCTAGAATTATTCCCCTAAAATTTTTTTCGAATATGGACTATAATGGAGGTTCAGGTAATACACAAATTTCTCACAAGTTCATAAATAATAACACCATCACCTTTTTTAAGAAATGTTTATTTTGAAAGTGATATGTTGGTAAAAATTGTACTTTATAAGTACTATTATGAAAATGGAATATCACAGATTATGGAATTTGATTTGGCTTGGGTTAAATCAGAATTCAGTAAAATTTTAGAATATATGTTTAAGATAACCGACAACACTAAAATGTCAAAAACACACTACATTCACCTAAATTTTTTAAATCCACACTATTCACATAGTATGCCATCATCACAACCACAAAAAATTACAGCTACAACAGAATAGTCAAATATTAAACCATCCTAACCGAAATAGATTACAACTACTAAAAATAGTGAATTTTTAACCAACTATACAATAATAGGCATGCTATACAACTCTAACCACAATACTACTAGAGTACTATGGACATGCTTTGGCATTAAAGAGAACAACATAATAAGAAACCCTCACGTTGAATAGAGGTTTGAAGTTGTATACTTTTCAAATAAAAGTTAAATAAAGCAACTTAGTTCCTTTAAAAAAAATCTGCATAAAAAGTAGAATGCAATTAACATTTATGAACAATACAAATAACATCTCCATAAGAAGTTGAAAAATCATGTTAGTATGCAAGTTCCTTATAGCAGACATAGAAAAACAATAAATGCACACAAATTCTTCTTTGAAAATTTGAAAACCAACTAGAATTCCATTTGTTACGCAAAGAAACATTGTGCCTTAGATCATCTAAAGTCACAAAAAGCATCAACGCTTACCTTTTGATTTGAAACATCATAATTAAAACCAATTGTATATGCTATAACAGTAGAGAAAAACCAAAATTAAAGAGTACCTTTCAACTTGTGATGCAAATTATCAATGTTGTTTCTTCTTTACCATCTCTCCTCTATCCCACTTTTCATATGAAGGTATTCATCATCAGAAGATATGCAAAACCCCATTCCATTTTGAAATGAATATATTCATATTTTGGAGGATATACATAACATAACATAACACAAAATCTTTAACAAAATAGGAGAGAGTTCCCTACAACCCCATTGTTTATAGCACAAAGATGTTGAACTCAAAATCAGAAAACACACATTGAGAAAATCATTGTATCTTCATGTTAAGACTTCTATGGATTAGTACAAACACACTTTTGTAATGACTATACCATGTGAATTGTTTGGTCAAAAATATCTTCTTTGCTTCGCAATTTACTACCTAACATGTTGATTAATGCTCTCACTCTTTTCTTAATTCTATTTATTTTCAATTGGCTGTGGACATCTAGCATCAATTCCTCTTCCACCTCTCCATATTCATATGCAATAATATTACTTCTTATTGGTTTCTCATAGGAAAAAGAAATATAGAGGACTTCATTTGAGGAAGCGTTGCAACATGGTTTCTACAATATCGAAAAAGTATTAAAAAAGTCTATGGCCTCATCATATTCCTTGCAGTTTTCATCTAAATCATGCAAAGCTTCAAGTTCTTTCAAATATTTGTCAACATAAGAGCTTTGGAATTTGACAAGGACAAAAGAGAAAGCAATCTCACAAAAGACAGTACACTATGAGACACTTCCTTTGTGGATTAGTAATACTCTATGTTTAAATGTCACCAATCTTCTTTGCTAAGTTCCCTTCTATGTTTCAAAACCTTGAAGGACTTGTCAAATAGAGGACCCATGCAAACCTCTTCTTGAATATGATTGGTGAAGATAAGTTTGTAAATTTAGCATAAGCATTTGTTTTTGTCATCACCTTTAAGGGAGGGTAATATGAGTTAACATAGTATAATGGTCATATAAAATGTATCTTAATTAGCATGGTACTTTTGTGTATGGGTCTAAATATATTGTTGTAAGTGATTTCATTGAGTAGTGTGTATTTTTAGTTACATCTTGGTGGTTTCCACTAACTTATTCTCTCCCATGAGACACATCATTTTGGGTATATCTCGTTATTGCACATTAAATAATATATCATCTCTTCTCTTTGTGTAAGTATGTGCAATATTTAGAATCCCTGTAAGGTGAAGACGCTAATTTGAAATGTTCCACCCAGGAACTGCGAAAATATAGTCTATAACAAATTTCGATTTTGTGTCCCCTTATTCCTTCTTGCATATTATTTGTCCTAAATGTAGACCCTCCATAGATCACCAACACATGGAGCTCTTAACACTGAGAACAACTTATGAGAACCCATGTCAAATAAATATGTTCAAAATAGATTTAAAGAAACTACTTTAACAATTAGTGTTTGGAATGACTCCTAGGTGCAAAAAGCAAAATGGCAATATTTGTAGATGCACCATAATAAGGTTTAAGATGAATTTTTAAGCAAAAACAATGGATATGACATAAGCAAAGAACTTTTTAAAAGAAGCTTTCTTGATGAACATCATGGATCATAACAAAGAATCAAGAGCTTCATATCAATATAATTTTGATTTTATCTTCTATAAGAATGAGCTAAAACAATCAATGACTTGTCAAATGAGTTAGGCACTTCTAACATCGTCATGCATGAGATGAGGTAATTACCCATACAAAACTTGTGTGACAAAAAAATATTTTAGTAACAATGGAAAAAGTAATGTCAAATTACCATGTTTCTTAACACTACAGAAGACCATGGACCTTTTTAATTTAAGCACATGAATCTCTAATGTAACATATTGTGTACCATGGTCTTATTGTCATAATAAATTTGCACTCCTTTGAACTTGGTAAAGCAATCAATCTTCACATGATGGACTGCACCTAAGAGACAAAGTACACTTATAGTCACTATTTGTGGATGTTATTTGTCTGATGTATAATTTCAAAAATCTCATTTCTCATCTCCCTTGACATAATGAGCTTCTGTATAACATTATCCATCCTAGTTTTAAGGCACCTCTCCTTGGTCTTCTTATTTGTACTAGTAGTTAAGGCCGCAACCAAAGGATAATTTCTTGATCTGAATTTCTATCGTATATGGAAGGCTACCTCATATTCATCCATATGGGACAAACGAACCTCTAGAGAGACCACTTAAAATGCACTTGATTGAAGCAAATTCATTTAGCACCTATAACTTGAATCTACTTCAGTTGTTTGAGAACCTAGCTTTTGAAGCAACCTCCTCGTAATTGAACGACTAACATCATTGTCATATGCTACAAGAACTTTCAAACCTTTAAACAAAGAATTGTCAATCTTCTCGTCTGGAGACAACCAATGTTTGTTTGCAGTTGATGCCTACATTTGTACTATCAGGGCCCTTCATTGGCAAACCTAGAGGCTTTTGATTTTTGGGAATTTCCCACCGCACTCATGGTCCAGTTGCCCCACTAGTTGAACTGGGGCTTATTGGGAATGATCATGTTCCCATCAATCATCTCTTATGTCCGCATGATCAGGTAGCAAAGGTGATTGCTTCATCAAAATATGGATAGCATGCTCTCGCCGTACGAGTCTTGTTCGTTAGGAGTTTTAGAAAAGGAAATAAAAGTTCACACTTGGTGAGACGAAAACAAAGATGCGAACTACTAACTATAGCCCGATATAAGAAATCCCTTACCTTATTTAACAAGCGTAGCTAGTCCCGACAACTTAATTTAATGATACTTGAATATAATTAAAGTGAAAACCATAAAAATATAAATTTTAAAATTTTAAAATGCTATATAATTAGATTAATTTTAAATTATAATTGATTGTATTATTAAATTTTGTAAATTAACATTTTTTGCATTTTGGTTTATAATTATTTGTTATATATTTTTGACATATTTTATATTTATCTAACTATATATTATGAATATAAAGAATTTAATTTATAATATTGATTAATGGATATAAAAAAATCAATTAATAATAATATAGAAAATTGATTTTTTCAATAATTTATATAAATATTATTAATTAATTAATATTTTTTTTTAAGTATAAGAAAATATGTTGTCATGCAATGAAGAGAGGTGAAAATTCCCTAGTTCACTTCAAATATTATAAAAAAAAAGTTGGTTTTTTATTTTGAGGAAAAAATCATAAAACTTTATTATCAACCAATGATACATAATAAGCCAAGTTCCCGAGAACAAACACAAGATTTTTAAAATTGGAGGACACATAGAAGTAAGGTGGATAAATGCCCAATTAAAAGCTTTGTTTTGTACACATTTACTTCTCGTCTAGTCAAGTTTGTGTTGTTACGTCTAGTCAAGTTTGTGTTGTTATCACTAGTTTGTGGCCGAAAATAGAGATTGGAAAAAGCATATTAAGTTTAATGCCTCTCATCATTGTAATAAATTTAATTGAAATATTGTTATAAATTTTAATCTAATTAATAGTTTTTGTTTACTCGTAGGGATATTGTTAATTATATTTGACTTGGTTATAAAGTCAAAGTTGTTAGGTTTACAATACATACTTTTTACCTAGATATAACTTGATTATAAAGCCCAAATGTTTAGATTTACATTACAATATATCGTTTTCAGAAAATGATATTGGTGACTATACTATTGACCCAATATATTAGATTTAATGAAGTTTATAAATAAAGTTAAAATCCGTTTTAAAAATAAGAAAATATTAACTTTATTTTATTGATAATTTGATTAAATTATAATAAATGATATTAAAATGTTTATAACTAAAATTATAAAAAAAATATAATTAATTTATTATTTTTTCCTTTAAATTTTATTTAGCAAGTGGTTGGTAAATTTGAAACTACTCACTAAAATATCAACAATGATATAGAAAGTGACACAATTATATTAATAATAATTTGAAAATATAATTACTTGAGAGAACTATATTAATATTATTTTGAAAATAATTTCATTTACTTTTCAAATGAATTGGGAGTCACATAATTGATGTCATCAACATAAGGAAGTAATTTAACTGTTTTACTCATATTGCCAAATATAATTACGTGAGCCCAAAAATGAGATGTGTAGAGGTATCATTGCCAAATATAATTACGTGAGCCTAGAAATGAGATGCATATTTGATGGGATGGTGAAGGTACATAATTTGGACATCTATATTGGGAGATATTTAATCAAACTTATTTGATGGGATGGTGAAAGTACAACCATCGTACTCCTACTCCTGCAGATGATACTCCTACAGGTGGTTTGTCAAGCAAGGCATTTGGCAATAACATTAACAAATAAACAACCAATTAGATGACAGATAAATACAAATAAAAATATTTCAAAAAAAAAAAATCTTAAAATTTATACTTTATAAATAAAAATAAAAAATATTTGATAAATTTATCTGAATAATAGCGACTCGACCTAAAACCCAATGCCTTATACCTAAGATATCGACGCCTTGACAATATTGTCAATGGAAGGTCCATATGTGACCAATGCATTTTAGGACTCATGCATAGTATTAGTATTGCCAAAATATGAACATTGGTCTGGAGAGTGCAGGTGGACAAAATTATAAAAGAAAAAGGTTGCAGAGGTTAGACATGCTTCTACATGCTACTTTGGAGAGTGAGTTACAAGCAAAAATCAAGTTGAATATGTCTAGAATAACGTCGTCTTTCTCATGAACACAAAGCAATGCCATATAAAGATTGTGAAAGATAAACAAGTCCAACAAGGCAGTAACACCTTTCGACAAATTATCCTTCCTCCACTTCAAACTAATGCCTTGAGAAGAAATCTACACCCTAGTCTATAAATTGCAAAATGACAAAATTGTAAGGGAAATAGTACAACGAGTGGCGAGGCTCCCACAAACAAGCAAGCTATTGTTCTCAGCGAAAATTTGAATCCTGATATGGAGAATAATGTCAAAAACAAAAGCATGATTGATATAGCTACAATATGTTGGGTTGTGTTATACTCTTTCCATGACTAGCCCATGTAGTTAACTGGGGGTTAGAGGGGGGGAGGTCACAGGGGGTTTTATGGTTACCCGTAACCCCACTTTATGGGGTCCGGGGCAATGCCCCAGAAAATTTTGGTTTTGGACCCTATGTCAGGTTGGGCAGACCCACCTATGGTTTTGTGCATGATTTTCACACATGTTTTTGGACGCGATGGTTTTCGGTCCATGGTATTGGATGCTTCAGAATGTATAAATATGTATTATAACATTGAAAGGAAATAATAAAAATCAAGCTGGTAGTCCCGATTTTGGGATCCAGAGAAATCTCTATGTATATGTTTTTATGTGTTTATGCCTCCGCATTGGTATTTTCCGTGTTTTAGAATTCGTATGCAGGTAATTTCTGTACGGGGTTAAAACCTACATTTGGTATTAGAGTTGTTTTGGCTTCAAGGGGACGTCTTTGTTGCTGAGGGGTTTCGCTCGGGCCTATGGTAGACCCTGTTCAGTGGGAGATCTGCAAGATCGATTCTGGTGGTGAAAGAAGATGGCCAACAATGGAAAGATAGAGATCGAGAAATTTAATGGTCAAAGTTTTGAGTTGTGGAAACTCAAGATGGAGGATCTGTTGGTGGATAAAGATCAGTGGATCACGGTAGATCCGAGTACTAAACCAAAGGGAGTGTCCGATGAAGAAAGGAAGAAGTTGGATCGAAAGGCAAAGAGTACAATACGATTGTGTGTCTCAGATTCAGTATTGCTGAATGTATCAGGGGAAGCTACGACGAAGGATTTGTGGGACAAATTAGGGACTTTGTACCAATCTAAGTCTCTGGTGAATAAACTATTCCTGCGAAAAAAGTTGTATAGCCTAAGGATGAAAGATGGAGACTCGGTGACAGAGCATCTGAACGCATTTAATACAATGGTAAGTCGGTTAGCATCTATTAATATTAAAATTTCAGATGAAGATAAGTGCATTAGTTTGTTGTGTTCTCTATCAGATTCGTGGGATAGTCTGGTTATTGCAAGAGGTAGCAATGCAACTGTCTTAAATTTTGATGAAATAGTCTCAGCCTTGCTGACAGAGGAGATGAGACGAAAAAATATGTAGAGCCAGAATGGTGATGCCTTGTCTGTACGAGGATAGTCCCAAAACAGAAACAAAAATAAGTCATCGAGTGGGAGATCTAAATCTAGAGGGAGATCTAAATCTCCAGGAAAAACTATAAAGGTGGTGTGCTAGAAATGCAGAAAGGAAGGGCGCTTCAGAAGGGAGTGAAAATTGTGTATATGGGAAGTAGAATCGGGTAAGTTTCCCCTCTGGTCATAAGAGGACGAAATAGATATTAGAGCTTGTGCACAGTGATGTGGTTGGACCTGTGAAGGTTCCATCACTGGGTAAGTGTGTGTACTATGTATCATTTATAGATGAATTCTCAAGGAATACATGGATATATTTCCTTAAGAAGAAATCTCAAGTCTTTGATAAGTTTAAAGAATTTAAGGCTCTGGTGGAAAATAAGACAGAGAAGAAGATAATGGTGTTGAGGACAGATAATGGTGGAGAATTCTGCAGCAAGGAATTTGAAGAATTCTGTAAGAAGTGTGGTATAGCACGACAGAAGACTAATCCATATACACCTCAACAAAATGGAGTCACAGAAAGAATGAACAAGACATTGATGGAAAGGGCAAGAAGCATGCTCAGTGGTGCCGGGTTAGGATCGGAATTCTGGGTAGAGGCAGTGGATACTGCATGCTACCTGGTTAACAGGTCACCTTCATCAACGTTGGAGGATAAGACTCCACAAGAAGTATGGACTCGTAAGAAACCCTCTCTTTCACATCTGAGGGTATTTGGATGTGATGCATATGTACATGTTCCAAAGGAGAAACGAACCAAGTGGGATAGTAAATCTGAAAAGTGCATCTTTATTGGGTATAAGGATGGTTTAAAGGGTTATAAGCTTTGGAACCCAGTAACAAGGAAGGTTGTGTACAGTCGAGATGTGGTGTTCAGAGAGGTGAAAGATGTTATTAAACATGAAGTCCAACCAAAGGAACCTGTGAAGATAGAGTTGAACTAAAGGAGGAAGAATCATACTCTGTAGCAGAGGAGGAATCAGAAGATGAAGAGCCACAAACTCCGACTGTGAGAAGATCAGCTCGAGAAAGAAGGCAGCCAGAAAGGTATAGTCCCACGCTTTCTGTTCAAATTTTGCTTTGTCTGTTACTGATGATGATCCAGAACTGTGAAGGAAGCAGTGGATTCAGAGGATGGAAAACTCTGGAAAGAGGCCATGGTTGATGAAATGGCATCTTTGCACAAAAATGAGGCTTGGAATCTAGTGGAGTTTCCAGCTGGAAGGAAACCCATTGGAAGCAAATGGGTGCTCAAGAAGAAGACGAATGTAGAAGGAAAGGTGGAGAAATACAAAGCTCGATAATAGCAAAAGATTATTACCAGGTGTCAGGAATTCATTTTGGTGATATTTTTTCGTCTGTTGCCAAGGTAACTTTTATTATATTACTTTTATCTGTTGTTGTTACTTTTGATTTTCTGGTAGAATAGATGGATGTGAAGACAACATTTCATCATGGGGATCTGGAAGAGGAGATCTACATGAAGCAACCTGAAGGCTTTGGGTAAAGGGTAAGAAAGAACTGGTATGCAAGTTAAAGAAGTCCTTGTATGGGTTAAAACAGTCACCAAGGTTGTGGTATTAGAAATTTGATACATTTATATGGGGACTTGGCTTCACCAGAAGCAAAGAAGATTACTGTGTGTATTTAAAATTAATTGGTGACTATGTTATTTATCTGGCTTGTATGTGGATGATATGTTGTTGGTTGGAAATGACAAAGAAATTATCCAGGATTTGAAGACCCAATTGTCCTCCAAATTCGACATGAAAGATCTCGGTGCTGCAAACTATATTTTGGGCATGGAAATTAAAAGAGATCGGGCAAAGAGGAAGCACTAGTTAAACCAGAGGAAGTATGTCGAGACAATACTGCAAAGGTTTAATATGCAGGATAGTAAACCGGTGAAGGTTCCTATTCCTGTAGGTGTGAGGTTATCTGCTGAACAGTGTCCCAAGACACAAGAAGAGGAAGAGGACATGTCCCATGTTCCATATGCAAGTGCAGTTGGTAGCTTAATGTATGCAATGGTCTGTACTAGACCAGACATTGCACATGCAGTGGGAGTATTGAATAGGTTTATGTCAAATCCAAGGAAGGAGCACTGGACAGCAGTGAAGCGGGTTTTCAAGTATTTGCGTGGCACTAGTGATTATGGTTTGTGTTACCAAGGAAGACCAGGATTGGACA